>BPLR01009567.1:0-46122 GCA_021605095.1 Caerostris extrusa | reverse complement strand
CTCGAGTACAATTTAAATTGGATCAAAAGATTTTTTGAGAATTTCCATGAGCGATGAGAGTTCCACCAAACAAGCTGTTTGCCGATGGCTATTGTCTATAGTGACAAAGTTATGATCACTTTTGAACCATAAGAACCTGAGTATAAACTGAAGCAGGCAATGTTCTCCAGTTGATTTTGTCTTATCTGGAAACTTTGAAATATTTAAGTATGGTACTGATAGCTGTGATCCTCTCTCTGACAAATCTTTGAAGATTATAGGATCACTTCAATGCGCTCCGTGGCCTCTCGACGCTCTGAACGCCATCCGGTAAAGATTTGCTATGCCCTCTCGTGGTTCATGAAAATTATAAGTCGTTGGAAAAACATTTTTTTATCCATCATAATTCTCAATATATATCGTTTTTCTCTGATTTTGACTATTGTAAATTTATAACATATTTTTATATGGTTTGCGCCATCAAAAATAGTCTTCAAAAAAAATGTTTTTGTAAATTTACTCTCAGAGGGTGTCGAACGTTTCCATGATCAAAAATTTCTGCTGCTAATGCCGTTTTGAACTTATAGTCATACTATTACTGTTAGACAGGCCAAAGAACGATAAAATTTTTCTTTTCGCCAATATAGCAATGGAAAATCAGCAATAACTCAACCGTTTAATCCACAAATATGTGGAACCAGCACAATAGCATTCTTAATAATTTAACTACAGACAATTTTTGGTGAAGCCCTTTTTTTTGTGATCAGGGAAATTATTTCTAGGTCCCAGGTCTAGGCTTGAACTTGCGTAGGATTATGAAAGTCTATCCCGTAAAAAGAAAAGCATCACCCATCTCGAAGTACTGCCAGGCAGTTGGTAGACGGACTTGGTCCACCAAGTTTAACTTCATTGATGATGACGTAATGACGATGAAATTATTTCTTTTATTTAATTAAATAGGAGGTTTGAAAACATTTCTAATCAGTTATCAAATACGAAAATGGCTTAGATAAAGTTGCAAGTTTAATTAGTTTTTGAAAAGTATGCTAGTAAACTAATTTAATGGCTGTGCTGATTTACTGGCCTAAAATTGGTTATTGTTTATTATTAATCTTAATTTCTTTCTCTTTTATGTTTACTTTATTTGTGCTTCACCATTTGCACTCTATCTCAGTTCTCTCAAATTTCCTGCTTCTCCGTCTGTACATCATGTTTTTATCTCCTACCAAGTTTGCTTTATTTAATTAAAGAGTTCAAGTCTTAGCTGACCAATAGGGCGACTTTAATGGACTCTATAGAAAGGAAAGACGACGAATTTGCACTATGAGCATAAAAAAACAGAACGTGATTCTATATTGCATCTCTTAAGAATTAGGTTGCCCATCGAATAGGTTGTCTGTTATGGGATATATTATTTTTTTCAGCTAAAAAATTAAATCGATTGTACGGAGTTACTCATTGCGGAGTTGCTAAGTTCAGAGCAGGAACTTAGGGTATTTATAGTTAGACCTACCGATTGTGTGGAAAACTGTCACGTGACCAAATGTATGGATTTAAACAGACGAGAAACATATTTCCGGAAGGGTTTGAGTCACACTAAAAATATTTAATTTTTAATAATTACAATTTTAAATTGCATAATATCCAAAAAGAAAAACCAGTTGAAATAATTTCACAGTAGAGTATTGAAATTTTTTCTTTCAAAAATTGTTTCAGCTTCTTATATATGACTAGCATTCCTAAGAAGTAATAGATTCGTCAGTTTCTACTTTTCCGGATGTTTGCATTTCCAATAATCAGTGATCTAACTATAGGTTTCTTACTTTGAATCCATATGTAAGTTCACACAGATATTGTCAGATTAAAACACGAAATTTATTAAAATCATAAAATAATGGCATTTTTAAACCCGAAAGAGTACTCAAGGTTAAATATGCCGTTTTACCATTAAAACTTTTACACTCAATTAACAATAGAAATCAATTTTTAGAACTTTTTTACTACATAGTAACCTTTGATAATTTTTTATGATCTATAATTAAAATTGATTATTTAGTTGATGTACTTAATTGATTATTGTTAACGATGCATAAGAATAAGCCTATTAAGCAGTGAATTCAAGATGCTAACTCATTAAATTCAAGATTTAAATCTTAATAAAAAAAAGGAAAATTATTATTTGGTCTGATAATGACGATGGAAAATTATTCATTGATGCTAACTCATTGAATCCAAGATTTTAAAATTTTGATTAAAAAAAAAAGGAAAATTATTATTTAGAATGGTAATAATCATGGAAAATTATTTTTTGTAGATTACATTCAGAAACTTTACAAAACAACACTTGCTATATTGGAATCATTTAGTAATGATAAAGTTATGATCTATAATTAAAATTGTTTAATTATTTGATTCACTTAATTCCTATTGATGATAATAAGAATATGTCTATTCGGCATTGAATTCAAGATTCAAGATTTTCAAGATTTTAAATTTTCATGAAAAAAAAAAAACGAAAATTATTATTTGGAATGATAATGACGATAGAAAATTATTATTTGCAGATGGCATTCAGAAACTTCACAAAATGATATTTGCTAGATTGGAATCATTTAGTAATGGTATAAAGTTTTGATCTATAATTAAAATTGTTTACTTATTTGATTCACTTAATTAATCTATAGTGCGATACATAAAAATACGTCTATTAGGCATTTAATTCAAGAGGCTAATTGATTGAATTCAAGATTTTAAATTTTAACAAAAAAAAAAAAAAAAAATTATTATTAGAAATGATAATGATGATGGAAATTATTATTTGCAGTTGACTTTCAGAAATTTCTTAAAACAATACTTGCTATTTGGAATCATTTAGTAAGAGTAAAGTTGTTAAATAATTTTTAAAATCACCCCGTGTTCCTATTGGATATAGCATGAGCAGCCCAGTGACTCGCGATGAAAGTATGAATTTCAGAGCTAGCTGCCTTACATTTGTGTGTTGCGTGCGTGAAAAATCTGGAAAACTAACCCCCTATTAATTAGGTACTAATTATTCTGTAATTAGGTAGCCTGTCTGTCAATAGAGATTAAGAAATTTAAATTTGCAATTTTATACAGATTTTTTTCTTACATTTCCAATGGCACGAGAAAAGGACAAACTCTTACGGGATCAAAAAAGTAAAAACACACACACACACACACACACACACACACACACACACACACACACACACACACACACACACACACACACACACACACACACACACACACACACACACACACACACACACACACACACACACACACACACAAAAGCAATATGAGAAAAAAAGTCAATGTCCCTAGCAATGCTAAACTCCATAGATTGAGTCTGATTTCATCTCCATCATGCCAGATCTGCAAAACTCCGAAAACCGTTGCAAACAATTGAACACATTTTGTTTCAATGCATAAAATAGGTAGCAGTATGAAATCAACTGCAAAGCGCTTTTGGATATAAAGTTCTGTCTTACTCTTGGATATTTGATATGTCAGAGGGTGCTTATTATAAAACAACAAACGAAACGTCTCGTAACCCTGTAAGCTACGGGGTACCCCACATATTCTTTTCTGAGGTTATAATTTTTTTTCACTCTTTATTTCAAGTACTAGTTGTTCTTCATGTGTTCTAATCATCGTTTAACTGATAAAACGTTATGATCTATTTAATCTGCAGTTTTATCTATATCTTTCGTTTTCAAATTTACAATTCTTATTGATATTCTTTTGGTTGCTAGAAAAAGTACAAGCAACGCTTCTTATATTTTAAAAAAGAATTTTTAAGCCCTCATAGACAATGATTTTCAGATTTTCAAGTTGAGTAATTCCTTTATAAAGGTTTCGTTTTCACTTCTACCAAATTGTTTTGTCTGTTGTATTAAAAAAAAAAGCATTTGGATAAATTGAGATAAAGCAGCGTCAGCGAGCATACATCTCAAAGACCCAGTCAAGTCAAGTCAATGTCTCCTCAGCAGAGTTCTAGCGCTTTTACAGATTGAAATATTCATATCCAGGTGTTTCACAAGCTGTCAATATCGTAATCTAAACTTCTCCTTTTTCAATTACTTCTATTAGTTCCCACTCTCCCTATATATATCTTGTTAAAATTTTGAATCGTTCATAAAACACTTTTTATTCTTCCACTCAAGTTCAAATACAGTTTTTTGAACTTGTAGTGGATGGCACTGGATGTTAATACAGTTTTTCAAATATTAATTCATTAATTAAATTTAATTAATTAATTTTAGTTTTTTTTTAGATTTAAATTGCATATATCTATCTACCAATAGATGTCACCAGATAAACTTAAAAAATGAATGAAAATTATTTATAAAGGACTTTCTGCATTATAGTGAAAAAAAAAAGTAGGAATTGACTTAAAATTTTTTTTTTTTTTATATTATTTGTTTTAAACAATGTTTGCAATGTATGCTGCCCTTGGATTGAAACCTGGGACCTTTTTACAAGCTAGCTCATGAAATTGGTTCATAAAAGCTTTAATCATGTAAAATTAATAAATAAATTAATTGATAAATAACTATAAAAAATGAAACAAGTAAAAATAAATTTGACATTTTTAATAATTTTTTTTTACTTACATATTAACGAGGTATTTTTAAAACTACGAAAGTTAACATTCTCCACAAAAAAATTTTTGCATTTCAAGTGACTATGCAAAGCGCTTTTACACAAACCGCGATAACACATTCGAAACATGATCGTGCACAGAACACATTAGCAGAAAACGCATGTTGTGGAACTTCGCCAACAACTTTTTTTTTTTTTTTTTTTTTTGCTGAAATTATTTCTGTCCAAATGCTAATGATATTTCCTCTCACAAATGGATCCCCTAGTATTTCTAAACATTTTTGAAGCACTTTCGATTTTTTTCTACAAACACCCTACATAAAAATTCAAACGAACAGTCGTAAAAATAACGTTTACAGAACCGGATAGAAAAGGTTCTATTCCTAGAAACCTTCCAATCAGAAAACTTCAGGAAGTAGGAATTCGATCCAGCGTTTATTTTGCAACCGATACTTTAAGAACAAATAAAAAAAAAGTTATTCTAGTCTTGCATTGATCGAGGGGGTACTTTTCGTACCCTTCCCTCCCCCTTTTCGGAAATCGATCCACCTAAGCAGGTAGACCCCCTATCGGATGAATGGAGGCATACCTTTTTTTTATTATTCTGTTAAGTGGGAATTTAAAGCAAAGTGAAGAAGCCTTTTAAGGTTCGTTTTTGTTCGAATGTGATCGATTGTTGTGAAAGCAAGAGTGCACCCTTAGGGTTTCAGGAACCACGAAAACAATGCAGGTCGAGTCCTGAGAGAGATGGAGTTATTGTTGCAATTTTCTTTTCCTCATAACAGAGGTGAAGGATAAAGAATGTTCTCGAGCAATATTTTAGTTGGAAATATGCCATCTTAAGGATCCTACATTGTTACTTTCGAGCAAGAAACAATGTCTGAATACACTAAAACTTGTTGTACTAGATAAATTTCTGTATATTGAAGATGTGGAATATTGGTCCGTGCAGTTGTCTATTATTTGGTTGAAGAGTAGAAATTCAGTTTTCATGACAAATACATCTTCTGAAAGTAATTAAGACTGATATAAATCAGTTATAATTGTTATGCATTTTTATCATTTTCTTCAAGGTAAAAGCGATTCATTTGGGAGTATATTTAGAAAATTGCGAGATAAAGAGATTCATTGTATATTTAGAAAATTTAAAAATTATAAAAAGAAGAATAAGTCCATTTTTTTCTGAATTAATTAAATTTTTATTTAATGTGTGGCAAAAAATCATGAAAAAAAAAAATTCACACGAATTAATTTTTAAACGAATAAAAACTTTACATTTTTATTGAAAACTAATGTTTCTCAGCTATTTAGCTCAAAATTCGTCTGCAAAAGGAATGACGTCATTGCTCTTTAAACGTTATTATTGATATTTGTGATTTACAATCTATATTTAATATATATATATTTATTTTTAATTTTTATTCTCTAATAAATCCTTTGTAAATATTTGAATGGGTTAAAAATTGATAACAATTTTTTATTCGCTTTTTGAAATTTTTTGTTGTTGTTTCTTATCCCACTTGGTAGACAGCAACACCTAGATCAAGCCCAAAACCCATGTGATCTCATGGCTCATGGAAGGAAAAAAAAAAGGGGGTGCTTCTGTTGTGATGAAGACCCGTAGGTTTTTCTGTTTTCTCCCATACGATACGCAAATGCGAGGTATTTCTCCCCAAAAGTCCTCCCGGTAGACACTGCCCTCCTTCTTCAGCATCACAAAACCAAGTCAGACTTCTACCTACTGGTGCTCCATCATAACAGAAGATGTCCCCATTTTCTCTCCTTCCATGAGACCACATGGGTTTTTGTACTTGGTCTAGATGTTGCTGTCTACCAAATGGAATAATTAGCAACACACTTTTTCAAAACTGATTATAACGCCATCAACAGTCCTGTGAAAATGCTGTATATATCTAGAACATTTTGAATTATTCACCACGTGAACTCTTTAGCACTCTATTCAACTTCGTAACCGTATCGTTAGGTGTATCCAACCGTACTTCGTTTCTCCCTGACTTCAGAAATTTGTTGTTGGCAGTCATTCGTGGTAGACGCGCGTTTTTTGTGTCTGTATTTCTATTATTTTTGTGTGTCATATCGTCATTGTAATATGCAAATAAATATATTGTAAATATATTTGAATTAACTCTCTACACCCTTCCTTTTGGATATATCATTATTGCAATTAGTTGGACTAGAAAGGTAAGAGAATTTTATACGAAATTTTCTAGTTTAGATGATTGTTTTGGTGAGGTAAAAAGTCCCATTAGTTAGCTGACTAACTTGGAGCTACAAATGATCCTGAAATTACATCTTATATTATATAATGGGGCCTGATGGCCGAGTGACTAGCACTCTGTGCTCGGTGCAACAGGTTTCAGGTTCGAGTCTTGAGGAGCCATAGATATTTGTAGTGGTTCGGAATCCACTTTAAACCGTACTTCCCAGTTTCATTTGACTGTAGAGCGTTGGGCGTAGGACTGATAACCGTACCCTGTAAAAAGAAAACATCTCCTGTCCAGAAATCTGATAGGTAGTAGACGGCCTTGGACCTTATATGAACTGTTGTTGCAATTTCTCTGAGTAAGAATGTATGTTTATGTATCATCTATTTTTTTTTGTTGTATTACTTTTTTTTTATCTGTTAAAAGTAAATCATCATTGTTGTGTAACATTTTGTAAATAAAGTTAGTATTTATATGCTTCATTGACATTGTTAGTATTTTCACAGTTTGAATGCCAAATTGTTATGCACAGAAATCAAATACAAGGCTGTGTAAGCTTTCAGATTTTTCTTTCAGTAAACTTTTGTTTAAAATAAAGAGTTCGCGCGTTTCTGGATTTTATTGTTATTGATTTCAGGAACTGTATCACGTTTTTATCCCGAGCATACTAAAGTGTAAGATTTCTCTTGAAATCCTTTTTGTGTGTGACATTTCTCCTTTTGAATGGCCCTTTTTTTTTATTGCTGTTGTTTACAAGAGAATAAAAGTCCAGGAGGGAAACGGATCACTCGAAGTCACGTAAAAAGACGCAAAAAAAAAAAGATAAATCTCCACGGATTTTGTCGCAAGAGTTGACAAATCCGAACAACAATTCGTCATAACAACGAGCGTCTATCCCTTGTTTCCGTCGTTTGGGTAAAAGATTGCAGCGATCCGTTTCGGGCAACGGGGCTGTTTATCAGTTGGAAATTCTTTTCAGTTGCAGAAAAGAAAAAGAATAAGGATATTGAAAATACGTATTGAAATGGAAAATATAAACTAAACAACTAAATTTTTTAAAATCTGACAGTAATAATAAATTGTTTTAAATATATGGATATTTCCTAAATATGAAATTTAATGTAAATATCAAAGTGCTTTTTATGAAGTGATATTTTGCTAAAGATTATTTCTACACAGTACACTTGGTTTACACACTCATTTTTTTAACATTATATCATTATATCAATTATTCATTTCATATAATTAAACAAAAGGTATAAAGTAAAAAAATGATGGAGTACTAAAGAAAAATGAAATATAAACAATAGTAAACTTTCTTCAACACTATTTCACAAAATAATTAAAATTAATTAAAACTGAAGTCGGGACAGGAAAAAATAGAGTTCTTAATGTTCTAAAGTTCTGAGTAAATGACAAAGTTCTCCTTAATGTATAAGTAATTAAAATAGACACCAAAAAGTAAAGATCAGTAAAAATAATAAATAACAAATAATAGAAAATATTCCATAATTTCAAGGAAAACAATTTAATCTGCTGGGCCGATATGCAGGTTACCCATAAAAGTTAGAATAGAATGTAAGAACAAAACACATAACAGCAATCTTAAAAATATATATAGAAATTTATAGAATTTCGAACAATTTTGATTTCTTCAAAAATATCATTTTTATTTTGAAATAAAATTGTTTTTGCTTTCACCAGATGATCTTTTAGAGCAAATTTAAATTATTTAATTATGTAATTATTAGCTTGGGAAAGAAATAACTGTCTAAGCCGAATGTATTTTAACTGAAAATAACTGTGTTGTTAATAAATATTATGTATAAACAAGATCGTGAAAGAAACTGAAAAAATACAGATTTCAGCGAATAGGTCCAAAACTGAAAGTGGTAAAAGACACGTAAAACCCCGCTCCCCAAAACAATACTCGTAATTTTATGTGTAATAAATGTAATAAAGTATAAATAAAAAGAATTAATAATATCAGTAATGGCTGTTTTGAAAATAATGTTTTGAACCAATATCCAATAAGCAAATGATCCGTGGTTAAGTAATAACGCGTATAGGATTAAGGTTTAAATCCGCCGTAATTTTTCAGAAATGATGAGACGATGGAATATAAACTATTCATATAAGCGCATCACATCGACCATCATACTGCCTCAAGGGAGTTTTTTCCCTGTTTCGTCCCATACGACATGCAAATGTGGGACAGTTATTCCTAAAAGTCCTTAAAAGCATTGTCTTCTCTTTATTATCCGTCGGTGAGTCCTGTGTTCTATCATGGCTCATCGACGGAATGCAAGACTTACCAGTGTATAATGAAACACGGAAACACAAGACCTACCAATGTACAACGGAAAAAATTAATAACGGTTATATATGTTGTATTTTAAATTCTCTAATACTTGGCGATAATAATAATGCATAATAAAGAAAGTTTCTCGATCAACTTTTAAAGTAAGTTATAGAATAAAATAAACTCTCCAAAATGAGTTCCAAAATAAAACTAAAAAATACAAATTACTCCAAACCTCAATACCCAACAGAAACCTGTATAATGTATTTTCTGAAACGCAATACAATTCAGCAGTTCTCTGAGAATTTAATAACTTGAAATAATTTCAGCCACTTGAAACAAAATGGGTACACTGTCCGAGACATAATAGCGCTTATCAGTGCACTTCACAAAGACAATATACCATCACCCCATTTCCTGACAATGGACTCTTTTGCAACAGAAACGTCAATTTATAGCTGGAGGTGGTTTCTGAACAAATATCTGATAACAGGAGGAAAACGATCGCATCAGGGGGAAGGGGGTTAGGTGCAACAATTTTTAGCAGCCAAAGGATTAGGAGAGTAAAAACTGGGCAACTGCCCATGCTCCTTGAGAGGGACAAAAATCAGATATTTGTTCATATAAAAATCAGGATTAAATTTATTGTTGAACACTCTTATATTCTTTTTATATTTAACTTTGCATTAATAAGTGTTTAATTGTTTATGTTGCTACATTTTTGACACGTTTGTAATAAAATAAAAATGGAAACAAAAATTGCTATTATTTTTAATTAAAAAAATTCAGAGGTCATTTCTAATGCTGTTGTTTTGCATGCTTTAGAATAAAGTTTATTTAATGTACTATTATTATGAAATAATAATGATATTATATATGATTCATTATTATAAAGCAATATGTAAAATCAAATGATCCAATTTTCTATACATTATACCTATATTTCACAAAAAAACATGATGTGGTCATTCTGACAAATGAAAATTTTCTAGATATCATCTATTTGTATCGATTAATTTTTTTTAATGGTATTATATTTTTTTAAATCTGTTGTTATATTAAAACTAGGTAGCTGTTTATATTGTCAGAAATACATGTTCAATTTGTAAAGGATTGTTTATAGATCTTATCTTCTTGAATGATATAATTTTGATTTCAGTAATTTTTATAAGTATATTTGCCAGAAAAAATTTTCTTTAGTGTTTTTCACTCATATTTTTATTAAGATCATTCCGCTATACCTGCTCCTGTATAATAAAGCTACATTTTGAGTAAAAACTGGAAAACTGCTCTTTGAGAGGAGGAAAAAAATTAATTTACATTTCCCAGATGGCAACAATTATTTGTACATTATTTGAAAAAATGCATATTCAATTTCTGATATGTAGTTTTTGAGACTAGAATTATTACTTTTTCTTCAGTTTTTTTTATAAATTTAATTTTTACATGTGATAATGATTCATTTTTAATTCTCATTTTCTTGTATTAACATTTAATCTCTTCTATTACTTTTTTTTTTTACGGTGGCAACACATTTATTTCTAACTTTTTTTCTTAGGTTTGAGTATTACTGGTATTAAACTTTTAATTATATTTTAATATTTTAGATCAAAATACTTACTTTTTTTCAGTCATTTTAAAAATTAATTTCTGGTCGGTATTAAAACTGATTTTTGTGATAACGCTTGATTTAATTTTAGGTAGAAAAAAAAATCTTCCTTTATCTTAAAATAATAATTACTTCAAGATTTTTTGGGTTGAAAAATGAATTTTATTTTTATCTTTCTTTTGCCTAGTGGCAATATCTAGCTTATTATTCATTTAATTATACGGTCATTTATTTTTCGACATCCAAATTCTTATTTTCTTCTTTATAATTTTATAAATTTATTTTTTTCTGCTGGTATTATATAATTTTTTTTATCTAAGGACAAATTATTAATTAATTTATTATGCTTACCCATAAAATTGGGATATTATTTTGAGGAGCGAGATTTTTCATCTCCTATATGACTTTCAATTATTGTTATATGACCCATAAAATTATGGATATTGCTTTCAGGAATGGAGTTTTCGTGTCCTGCACCGCTTAAAAATAAATAATTGTTATTTTTTTTAAAAATATCTTACACAAGCTTTTTTATGCATAATAATTTTTTAAGTTTCTTTCACGAGCCAATAATTTTATAATTAAATAACGCGAAATTGTTCTTTGATTGTTCTGGTAAAAGGAAAGGAGATTTTATTTAAATTGAAAATGAGATTTTTCAAGAGAAGTAAATTGTTTGGAATTCTATAGCATTTATTTTTTAAGGTTGCTGTTATGCGTTTAGTTCTTATATATTGTTCTAAATTCCATTGGTAACCAGTATATCAGCCCAGAAGTTTACATTTTTTCAATTTATTTACATTATTTTTACCAAACACAAAGATATGATCCACGATCGACGACCTACGAAAATTGTACATTATATTTTAATAAATTTTTTTATGGGATAACATTATATTAATTATACATTGCATTTTGATAATTAAAATTTTTTTTTTCAAGGTCACACTTATGTATTATTATTGAATTGTATTTTTCATTGAGTTTTTTATGAGGTTTAATAAGAACCATGATTACTAAGTGATTTCATAAATTTATATCTTATTTATTTACAGTTTCATCTATAATATTGATATAAACTATTCGATTCATTTTTACAATAAGTGACTTGAAATTGAACAAAGATAAGAAAGAACACGAAAAACTCATATTTTTTTCAAGATTTTTCAATAAATTTGTTATTTAAATTATTTATTGCATTTTAGTGATTAAATTTTTTACTGAATTTTTAAAAATAGTAAAATGCTACGGAATGGGACAAGGCCTTCCATATCTGACCACCATGTTAACTGATTTGACTAAAAGATTTGTCCAGCTGTCATTCAACGAATAACATTGAGACTGAATCAACTTAAAGAACAGGATCTATCTCTTTGAACATTTCTGAACATTTCTATGAACAGCATCTATCTCTTTGAACATTTTCTATATCTGAATGTTGCATCTCTGCACTAAATGTCATTTTCTAGAATTCTCCAAATAAAAAAACCCAAGTGGCCAACCAAAAACCAAATAGGCAAGATATTTTCATTCTTCATGTAGTAATAAATAGTCATCATCTTCAAATAGTTTTCTTCAATAGTTTTCGACTATTTTCAGTCTTCATGTAGTAACTAATTCAAATAGTTTTCGACGCATGATACAGAAAGGGGGAATAAAATTGACAATAACAGTTTTTTCTGGATAGGATGAGAGATTTTAATAGATTTTTTAATCCATCAGAATTTTTATCAGTAACAAATATGCACTCCTTAATTTCTAGTAGAATTTTATTATTTTTGTTGGACTATGATCCAAGATAATAACCAAGATCTGAAACTTTTTAAATGTATAATTCCCAATTTCAAGACAGATAGTGGATTGATCACGAGGCTCATCAACTTAGTTTTCTTTTCAATTACCTAAAATTAATAATAATTTATTATATTATATATAAATATTTTTATAATAAATATATGTGAATAATTTAATCAATGAAATATTAAGACCTATGGACTATTGTGAAACCTAGGACCTAAGGTCTCTTAATTGGAGACACTGGTTCGAAACTCAACAAGCGGAACCGAATTCCTTGTCTATGCCTGCGAGGGGCACGGTAAATAAGAAGGTAAATCTTTCCATTGGGCACGAAAAGGAAGGAAGCATGCATTCTAAATGCGAACCTTGCTTCGTACCAAATGGCGAAGGAAAAGCAAGACAAGTGTTATTGGTCCCCATTGTGCATTGAGTAACTCTGAAATTGCTACATATTTATTTATTTGTTTGTTCCAATGGCAATGACTTCACGCCAAATTGTACGCCATACGAAAACAACAATTTATTTTAAAAAGAAAAAAAGAAAATAGGGATAAGACGAAAAAGTATTAAAAAATATAAATTTATTTACACGAAAATGTATCAGAACAGATTTCCATTTAGAATAAGTGTGATCAACGCATTTAATATAAATTAAAATCCCCGTGTGGGTTCGGCTTAGAATAGACCCACTGTAGCCCATGCATGTTTCAAAAGGCGACTAAAATGGGTGTCTTGTGCCCGCGGGTATCATCGGGTGGGGTAAAGTCAAACTTCTCCCTTTGGGTGTGGGCTGGTGGCCAAGTGGCTAGCGCTCTGGCCTTTGGTACAACAGGCTACAGGTTCGCATCCTGGCGGTAGCATGGAAGTTTGGGAGTGATTCTAAATCCATTTTAAACTGTAGGTCCCGGTCTGTTTAGTCTTCTTGTTCACAAGACGACCGTAGAGCGACAAATCCCACCATCTCCCTTTTGGCACCCGTGTCTTTGTATCGCAAGGTCAAGGACAAAAAGAAACTGCAATATTTTACCCTTTATCATGATTCGTCAGTTTATTTGAGACCACACGAGTTCATGAACTTGGTCTAGATGTTGCTGTCGACCAAGTAGGATAAGAAACAACAACATATAATTAAAAATAATAAAAATAAGCGGAATAAGAAAAATGTCGATTTCAAATGCAAATATTTAACAAATACATATATATTTCAAATGCGAGGGCTTGATGGCCGAGTGGCTAGCGCTCTGGCACTTGGTAGCATAGGTTTCGGGTTCAAATTCCGGCGGTGGCGTCGATGCTTGTAGGGGTTCGGAATTAACTTTAAGCTGTAAGTCCCGGTCTAATAGGATCGTTGAGCGTTGTGGGGATAGTGTTACTCGTATCTGTAGCATATCTTTAAGTGCCCCCTTGGTAGTGCTAAATGAGTAACAGCGGTGCAGCCCTGGCTTATGGCATAAAGATTAATTGTTTCTGTATTTGCCAGCTGCATTAGAACAATAACAACATATTTGAAATGCAATATTTAACATATATATACCAAATGCAATATTTAACATTATAAGTGTTACATACGATCAATGCGGAAACAAGTCAATAAATGTGGAAATCAATGCAGAAATAAGTCAAAAATTATTTCCTTAGGAATTGTGATTAAAAATTAACTGCATTATATATTTTCTCTCTCTCCTTATATATGTATTATGATTTTTACAATCAAAATTCTTAGAAATTTGAATGTATAAATCCAGAAAGAAAATCCTTAAAATAAAAATAAAGGTATCGTTCACGGCAAGCACTGCACTACAATTGCTACTCTTTCAATTACTCATTTTTATTATGTGACCCTTTAGTAAAATAACGAGGCATTCATTCTCCCGCTCAAATTGGTCCTTATTTTCCCCATCATCATTTACTGTTTTCCTATATTCTTTTCCTGCCCAATCAATAAGCGGCCACTAACACTACATTTTTCCCTATTTTCCCGAGTCTAATAATAATGACTTCAGCCATATTTTTTAACCACCGCTCTCACGGTATTTTTTTTCCCTAAGAAATTTGTTTCCCCCTCTAAGCCGCAGTTATTTCTTTCCAAACTTTAAAAAAAAAAACTTTTACTATCTTTATTTTTGTAGAATTTTTTAACAAAACATATTTTCTCTGACATGAGAATCCTTTTTCCTTTTTCGAATATGATGGATGAATTGAAAGGAACGGAAAAAAAAAAAAAAAATACGTGAGTATTCTAGTATTTTTTTTTTGTTTTATTTTATAAAATAAAAAAAAAAAAAACTCGTCTTAATCACAACTATTGAATTTTTTTCTTATTTTTAGATATTTTGATTGTGAATTGAAAAAAAGTCAAAGCAAATGTTTTGAGCTTATTATAAAAATTAAAAATTAATTAAAAAAAAACTGACATATTATGAATCACTAAATGCATTCAGTCATAAGTCATCTGCATTAAAGCAATGAATGAAAGAAATGAAATTAATTAAGAATTAAAATTAATGAAGGAATTAAAATTAGAAATTAATTAAAATTAATGAATGAATTAAAATTAGAAAAGAATTAAAATTAATGAATGAATTAAAATTAGAAAATAATTAAAATTATTGAATGAATTAAAATTAGAAAAGAATTAAAATTAATGAATGACAGACAGTTATAGAAAGTTCATTAAAAATTATTTAAAGAATACAATCTTGACAATTATAAAGATTTACTTTGACTCGTATTTTTCCACTATTTAGATTTTAAAATGGAGGTTTATTAAATTCCTTCTATTAGTTCACACTCTCCCTATATATATATCTTGTTCAAATTTTCAATCGTTAATAAAATACATTTTATTCATCCACTCAAGTTAAAATAAATTTTTTTTTGAACTTGTAATATATTTTAAATTTGAATTTTTTCGAATATTAATTCATTCATTGAATTTAATTAATTAATTTTAGTTTTATATGGGAGAAATACTCATATATTCACGCTGCTCTTTCTTCTCATTTGCTCATCATTAATTAATTAATAATTAGTTAATAATCTCTTTTTTCTCATAACTAATTATTAATTAATTAATGATTATTAATTATTTTATTCATTCAATTATTAATTATTTTTATTCATTTAATTATTACTTATTATTATTTTATTATCAAAAATATTTTTATTACTAATTTAATATATATTATTCAATTTTTAAAATGATGTAACTACAAATTGGCAATAATATAAAAAATCGTCTGATTTTAATTTAGCTTATTTTTCTGGATATTATTATTCTGAATTTTTTACGTTTGAAATTTGAAACGATCGTGTTTGTGCATTCTTGTTAATGTATTCTATATTTTTTAATTTTAAATAATCAAAAAGTTTTTAATTAAATTTGAAATATAGCCTAATATATTTGCTTTTATTATTTTTATCGTATGTATTTGCTTTTATTATATTTGCTTTTATTATTTTTGCTTTTAGTATTTTGCTGTAATTCGAGTTTCCTGTTCTTTTTTAAATTTTTAAATTCATTCTATTAGCTCACACTCTCCCTATATATATTTATCTTGTTCAAATTTTCAATCGTTCATAAAACACTTTTTATTCATTCACTCAAATTCAAATATATTTTTTTTGAACTTGTAGTAGATGACACAGGATGTTAATACAGTTTTTTCAAATATTAATTCATTAATTAAATTTAATTAATTCCTTTTTTTTAGATTTAAGTTGCATGTATCTACCAATAGAGGGCGCCAGATAAAGTTAAAAAAATGAATGAAAATTATTTATAAAGGACTTCCTGCAATAGAGTGAGAAAAAAAAAGAAGGAATTGAATTAAAATTTTTTTTTTTATATATTACTTGTTTTTAGTATGTTAATTACGAATTGGTAAAATACGAATATAGGAATTAAAATTCGGACATAAATATACGAATAACAAATAGAATACAACACGTATTCCGTTGACACGAGTTGGGAAGATAAATAGAATTCGAATGACAATAAAATATAATGGTCTAGAAGGAAATTCATTTTAATTAGAATTTCATTAGAAGTGCCACTGTAGGTTTCCAAACTGGAGAAGCTGTGTTCGAAACTCGATTAGTGAAGTGAAATTGAATATTTATTTGTTTAGGATTGTGTGATGTAGTAAATGCCATCCTTATGGTGTTTCCCCACAAAATTACTGTAGTACAACTTCATTTAAAATGATCACCAAAACTGTTAAGGACATCTCAACTCTGGGCACATTTTGGTGCGATGTAGTAGTAAAACCCTAGTCACCTTTATATGATACATAAATTTTGTATGATAAATATTTAATTTACATTTATAATATTAAAATATTATTTTACTTAAAATCAAATTTATCATTTCAAAAGTTTAAAAATTATTCAAAACTAATACATAGTATTCGGATTTGGGTCTTTTTTAGAGTCGGAGTCGGTTTAGAAATCTGATTCTTTTATAAAAGTAAATTATATTTTTCCAAAATTCTTACAATTAATGTTACAGAGGCAACTACTAGCAAATACAGTGTCTGCTTTAGCAGTAAACCAAGAAAGCATTGAGAGTCTTTTTCGGAGGCACTGAGGCTTATAAAAAGTTATCTTGTTACACTTCTAGACAGACTCTATTCCTCTAAAATAAATACTAAAGTCCTCTAAACAGACTATAAGCTATAATTTATCACAACCATAATATATTTAATTTATAAGTGCTACCATTATTTTTTATTTATTTAATTCTACCGGCAATTCAAACAAATTTTTTTAAAAATCAAATATCATGAAATTTCTCAACTCGTTATCCAGGACGGATGAGATTCGAATCAATTTGGAGTAAGGGGGAGTCACTGCTTTCAGAAATGAGATTTGATGGAGATGTCAACAACGTGTACAAGCTATTCTCTTCGACAGTCAGATGGGATTCTTCCGTATCTCCTTCACTACGACAAGCAGATACGAGGCAGGTACCTCTAACAATCCTTCCAGAAACAATGCCCTCCCCTGTTCACCCCCGTTGGTGAGCTATTTGTCTACAGATGTCCGCTTAAGTCCACACAAACACTTTCTGGTGGTCAAAAACAAAAGCACCCAGTGATTCTATTTATCTGAAATAAGAAATTTTAAGTATTTTTAAGCCATTGTTACTTAAAAATACATGTTAGATTTTTGCTATTTTATTTTAAAAACCAATAGAGATACTTTGTTTTAAAGACTCTCCTTTAGACACATTAAGAACCACAGTAATCATTCTCCAAGGAAATTTAAAAATAATTTTCAGGAAATTATTTTTTTTTTTTTTACGAAATGACGTATGCGAAATGTTATTATTCATAATAACAAATTCCATGCCATTCACCATTAGGTAATTAGGCAACGATCTCCCCAACACTTCCCAACAATACAGTTCAAGTCACTTAGTACAGACCAGTACTCCAGTTGAGCAGCTGTCATGGCCAGTCCAGAATCACACAAAACACAATTAGGGGAACGTATGTAAAACATTACATGCCTTAAAACAACCTAATAGGTGAACGTACAAGTTCTTACAGTCATTGCGTGAGAGAAAGTTGGAAAAAATGCGAGGATATCTTCTCTTCTGGAGAGTGTTTGCGTGCCGGGTTGGTTCGCGTGGGAAAAAAGGATTCCAGTTTGGTTTGTTCGTTCGTGTTTTCTCTTGTTTGTGCGAAAAATCTGGAAAAAGTTAACTTTTGCACTTGTATTTGTTTCTTTTATTTCACGTGTAACTTCTAATGTACATGGCAGGGAAAGTTTTGTTATTTGTATGGTGATGAATGACAGCTGATTTCAGGTCAAATAAATTCAACTGCTACAGGATTTTTTGAATTTGATTCTATTATTTTTTTTATTGGAAAAAGAGAATAGATTTAAATTTTCTCAATGTGAATAGAAAAATGTAAAATTTGATCCCATTTATCAATGGAAAACTTAAAATTAGTGAAAATCTAATCTGATTAATCCATGGTCAAGTGGAAATCTGAACAGGTTCGCAGTCACGATAAAAAAACAACTTAAATGGTGATCGTAACAAGGTGTGTAAGTGTCTTACAAACCACATTATTCTACTTGTTTAAAAATTTAATGGGTTAATAAAGATTTTTTTAGACATACATTTTTTTTTTAAAGAAAAAAATATTGGAACTTTTGGACAAAGTGCCCCAGATTGTCCTTGTAGTGCACTTGCCCAAGGTTTGACCATGCTGCTTTATTTAGGCTAAGGACTGGCCCCGTAAAGAGTTTAACCTTTAATGGAAATATGAAGATTTATGCCTAATGCCAATGCTCGGCCATCGCTTCTCTCCCTTTTATGTCATTGATTGTATTGGTGCCTCTGTGGACAAGCTGTTGAATGAGGGAGAGATTGCTTTTGATTCATTAATGCGACATGGCCTTTTGGACCTGGCTTAGAAGGCAAAACAATGGTGATAAGCAGCAACAACAACAACATACATTACGGAAGACCATTCTCTCTTCCCCGACTATTCGGTGGCTCATGGTGGCAAATATTAATGGAATATGAAGCATCTTATCACCCACAGAATATTATTTTAATAATATATATATGTATATATATAGTAGTACAATTAATGATCACGTGGAAAATTGACCAGCAACAAAAGCAGACGAATTCAGGAGCTGTTTTCTTTTTATGGGGAAGGGTTGTCAACCCTACACACAACAGTCATATTAGATCGTGATCTATTTAAAGAGGATTCCGAACCGCTACAATCATCGATGTCATCGCCGGGACTCGAACACGAAACCTGTAGTGCCGAACTCCAGACAGCTTATATATATATAATGTTGCGTTAATAAATTTCATTTAGAAGATTTACTTGAAACGAACAAGAAAAAAATCAAATAAATAAATAAAAAAAAAAAGAACTTACTCTATTTTAAACAAGCAGAAAATAATCAAGCCATTAAAAATTTTTTGAGACATTTTAACAACTTATTGTTGTTTCTTAAAGTAATTCTCTTTAAACGATTTACTTTCTCCGTAGATTTAAAATTTATTCATTGCTGTGGTTTTTTTTTTTTTTGGTAAGGTTTTGGGTTCATTAGTTGATTTGCCCTTTTTTTTTTTTTTTTTGCGTGTGGATGCAAAGCAAGCAGTAGGTGGTTGATCCTCATGTTAACTGGAGCAACGAACAATCGAGGGATTTTATTTTTGATGAATACTTCATTTACTTTGCTGATTTTAAGTTTAAAGATTAAAGTTTGCGGATTAGATTCAGAAAAGAAATTCTGTTCTTTTTTTTTTTTTTTTTTACGCATTTGGTCTTGTTAAGTTCCTCAAATTGGATGTTATTTTTTGATTTAAGAACGATTTATTATTCTTTTAAATAACTAATTAGGTGCACTGTAATTCATATAAAAAGAATTCAAAAGCTCAGTTTGTGGAATGATGTGTATATTCATTTGAATTCTTATGCGGTGAAAATAAAAAATAAAATAAAAAAAAAAAAGAATAATATTTTAAAGCAAATTTTTTTTAATCTTTTAAGATCACGAATTCACTTCTGCAAGTTAATGACCGCCCGTGAAAAATTTCAAGCGCAACAATATTTTTTATCAATTTCAGATAACTGGCAAAAGGTTTAGTTTATTTTTATTATGCTTTGAGATTAATATTTATTTACTATCATTATTATTATTATTATTACTTGAGATTTATGCTTGGCGAATATATTTTTCGTTGTTCAAATTAATATATTTCATTTAAAAATTTTCAGAAATCTGGCTGATATTTGAAAGAAAGGGGAAATAAAAAAAAAGTAGAAAAATATGAAAAATATGATTAGCAGTTTTTTTTTTCATCCTATAACATGTGAGACTGTCTAATAATCTTGGTTAAAAATATAACATGCCATAATTAAAAATAAGAGAAATGAAACTGAAAATCAAGAATTTTGTCAGCAAACCTGAGATTTTTTTTTGGTTTATTTAAGTTTATTTATAACATAAAAACGAGACTTTAAAAGCCAAGAAAAAGATTTATTAGTTTTGAATCTTCGAAGCTGGGGTCTGATGACCGAGTGACTAACGCTCTCAGTGACACAGATGTCGGGTTTGAGTCCCGCCGGTGCCATAGATGTTTTAGTGTTTGGAATCCAACTTAAACCGTAGGTCCTGGTATAATTTGATTGTTTGGCGTAGGGCTGATAATCCTACTCTGTAAAAAGAACTCGCACTAGTGTTACTCGCACCAGTAGCCTATCTTCAAGTTACACGTGCCCCTGAGTAGTGGTAAATGAATAACAGCGGTGAAGCACTTGCTTATGGCATGAAGATGAATTTTTTCTGTATTTGGCAACTGCATTAGAACATAACATATTTCAAACGCAATATTTAACACTGAAGTGATACATACGATTAATGCAGAACTGTTGTAATGTAAAGGAAATAAGTCAAAATTATTTCCTAACGGATTGTGATTAAAAATTAACTGTTTTATATATTCTCTCTCTCTCTTATATATATATATATATATATATATATATATATATATATATATATATATATATATATACTGTGAATTTTTACAATCAAAATTCTTAGAAATTTGAATGTATAAATCAAGAAGAAAATCCTTAAAGTAAAAATAAAGGTATCTTTCGCAGCAAGCACTGCACAACAATTGCTACTCTTTCAATTATCCATTTTTATTATGTGACCCTTTAGTAAAAATACCCTTTAGTAAAATAAATTTATATTAAAAATATAAATTTATTTACACGAAAATGTATCAGAACAGATTTCCATTTAGAATAAGTGTGATCAACGCATTTAATATAAATTAAAATCCCCGTGTGAGTTCGGGTTAGAATAGACCCACTGTAGCCCATGCATGTTTCAAAAGACGACTAAAATGGGTGTCTTGTGCCCGCGGGTATCATCGGGTGGGGTAAAGTCAAACTTCTCCCTTTGGGTGTGGGCTGGTGGCTAGCGCTCTGGCCTTTGGTATAACAGGCTACAGGTTCGCATCCTGGCGGTAGCATGGAAGTTTGGGAGTGATTCGAAATCCATTTTAAACTGTAGGTCCCGGTCTGTTTAATCTTCTTGTTCACAAGATGACCGTAGAGCGACAAATCCCACCATCTCCTTTGCCCGTGTCTTTGTGTCGCAAGGTCAAGGACAAAAAGAAACTGCAATATTTTTACCCTTTATCATGATTCGTCAGTTTATTTGAGACCACACGAGTTCATGAACTTGGTCTAGATGTTGCTGTCGACCAAGTAGGATAAGAAACAACAACATATAATTAAAAATAATAAAAATAAGCGGAATAAGAAAATGTCGATTTCAAATGCAAATATTTAACAAATACATATATATTTCAAATCCGAGGGCTTGATGGCCGAGTGGCTAGCGCTCTGGCACTTGGTAGCATAGGTTTCGGGTTCAAATTCCGGCAGTGGCGTCGATGTTTGTAGGGGTTCGGAATTAACTTTAAGCTGCAAGTCCCGGTCTAATAGGATCGTTGAGCGTTGTGGGGTAGTGTTACTCGTATCTGTAGCATATCTTTACGTGCCCCTTTGTAGTGCTAAATGAGTAACAGTGGTGCAGCCCTGGCTTATGGCATATAGATTAATTGTTTCTGTATTTGCCAGCTGCATTAGAACAATAACAACATATTTGAAATGCAATATTTAACATATATATACCAAATGCAATATTTAACATTATAAGTGTTACATACGATCAATGCGGAAATAAGTCAATAAATGTGGAAATCAATGCAGAAATAAGTCAAAATTATTTCCTTAGGAATTGTGATTAAAAATTAACTGCATTATATATTTTCTCTCTCCTTATATATGTATTATGATTTTTACAATCAAAATTCTTAGAAATTTGAATGTATAAATCCAGAAAGAAAATCCTTAAAATAAAAATAAAGGTATCGTTCACGGCAAGCACTGCATTGCAATTGCTACTCTTTCAATTACTCTTTTTATTATGTGACCCTTTAGTAAAAATAACGAGGCATTCATTCTCCCGCTCAAATTGGTCCTTATTTTCCCCATCATCATTTACTGTTTTCCTATATTCTTTTCCTGCCCAATCAATAACGGCCACTAACACTACATTTTTCCCTATTTTCCCGAATCTAATAATAATGACTTCAGCCATATTTTTTTTTAACCACCGCTCTCACGGTATTTTTTTTTTTTTTCCTAAGAAATTTTTTTTTCCCTTCTTAGCCGCAGTTATTTCTTTCCAAACTTTTTTTTTTTTTTTTTTTTTAAACTTTTACTATCTTTATTTTTGTAGAATTTCTTAACAAAACATGTTTTTTCTGACATGAGAATCCTTTTTCCTTTCTCGAATATGATGGATGAATTGAATGGAACGGCAAAAAAAAAATACGTGAGTATTCTAGTATTTTTTTGTTTTATTTTTTTAAATAATAAAAAAAAAACTCGTCTTAATCACAACTTTTGAGTTTTCTTATTTTAGATATTTTGATTGTGAATTGAATAAGTTAAGGAAAATGTTTTGAGCTTATTATAAAATTAAAAAAAATAATTTAAAAAAAACTGACATATTATGAATCTCTAAATGCATTTAGTCAGAAGTCACCTGCATTAAAGCAATGAATGAAAGAAATGAAATTATTTAATAATCAAAATTAATAAAGGAATTAAAATTAGAAGAGAATTAAAATTAATTAATGAATTAAAATTAGAAAAGAAATGAAATTAAGGAATGAATTAAAATTAGAAAATATTTAAAATTAATGAATGTAAAACAGTTATAGAAAGTAGTTAAAAGTAGAAAATAATTAAAATTAATGAATGAAAGACAGTTATAGAAAGTTCATTAAAATTATTTAAATAATACATTCTTGATAATTAATTATAAAGATTTACTTTGACTCCTATTTTTCATTTACTTAGATCTTCTACCTACGGGTGCTCCATCAGAACAGAAGCTGCACCCATCTTCCCTCCTTCCATGATGGATACGACAACAACAACAACAAACTACTTAGATTTTAAAATGGAGGTTTCTTTTTAATATATATAACAATTAGAATACAACAATTAGACAATACAACAATTAGAAATAACAATTAGAATACAATACGTATTCAGTTAACACGAGTTGGGAAGATAAATAGAATTCGAATGGCAAATAAAATTCAACAACAATTCGAATAACAAAATAGAATGGTCGAGAACAAAATTGGTTTTAATTTATATTTCATTAGAAGTGCCACTGTAGGTTTCCGAAACTAGACAAGCTGAGTTTGAAACTCGATTAGTGAAGTCAAATTGAATGTTTATTTGTTTATGATTGTGTGATGCCGTAAATGCCATCCTTATGGTGTTTTCCCACAAAATTACTGTAGTACAACATCTAAAATGATGCCCAAAACTGTTAAGGACGTCTCAACTCTGGGCACATTTTGGTGCGGTCTAGTAGTAAAAACCCCAAACCTCAGTAACCTTGATATATATAAATTTCGTATAACTATTTAATGTACATTTATAATATAAAAATATTATTTTACATAAAATCAAATTTATCCTTTCAAAAATTAAAAAAATTATTCACAACCAAAACATAGTATCCGGATTTGGGTCTTTTTTGGAGTCGGAGACGATTTAGAAATCTGATTCTTTTATAAAAGTAAATTATATTTTTCCAAAATTCTTACAATTAATGTTACAGGGGCAACCAGTAGCAAATACAGTGGCTGCTTTAGCAGTAAACCAAGAAAGCATTGAGAGTCTTTCCTCAGGCACTGAGGCTTGTTACACCTCTAGACACACTCTACACCTCTAAAATAAATACTATAGTCCTCTAAATACGCCTCTAACCAATAATTTAACACAATCATAATATATTTAATTTATAAGGGCCACCATCACTTTTTTATTCATTTAATTTTACCGGCAATTCTTAAACAGTATTTTTAAAAATCAAATATCATGAAATTTCCCAACTCATTGTCCAGGACGGATGAGATGCGAATCACTTTGGAGTAAGGGGGAGTCCCTGCTTTCAGAAATGAGATTTGATAAAGATGTCAACAACGTGTACAAGCTATTCTCTTCGACAGTCAGATGGAATTTTTCCGTATTTCCTTCACTACGACAAGCAGATACGAGGCAGGTACCTCTAACAATCCTTCCAGAAACAATGTCCTCCCCTGTTCACCCCGATTGGTGAGCTATTTGTTTACTGATGTCCACTTAAGTCCACACAAAGACATTCTGGTGGTCAATGTCTTAAGACAAAAGCACCCAGTGATTCTATTTATTTGAAATAAGAACTTTGAAGAATTTTTAAGCCATTGTTACTTAAAAATACATGTTCGATTTTGCTATTTTAATTTAAAAACCAATACAGACACTTTGCTTTAAAGACTCTCCTTTAGACACATTAAGAACCACTGTAATTATTCTCCAAGGAAATTTAAAAAAATAATTTTCTGGAAATGTTAATTATTCTTTTTTACGAATAACGTATGCAAAATGTTATTATTCATTATAACAAATGCCATGCCATTCACCATTAGGTCCTTAGGCAACGATCTCCCCAACAATAGGTACAGTTCAAGTCACTTAGTACAGACCAGTACTCTAGTTGAGCAGCTGTCATGCCTAGTCCAGAATCACACAAAATACAATTAGGGAACGTATGTAAAATATTACATGCCTTAAAACAACATAATAGGTGAACGTATGTAAATTATTACATGCCTTAAAACAACATAACAGGTGAACGCATGTAAATTATTACATTCCTTAAAACAACATAATGGGTGAACGTACAAGTTCTTACAGTCATTGCGTGAGAGAAAGTTGGAAAAATGGCGAGGACATCTCCTCTTCTTGAGAGTGTTTGCGTGCCAGGTTGGTTCGCGTGGGAAAAAAGGATTCCAGTTTGGTTTGTTCGTTTGTGTTTTCTCTTTGTTTGTGGGAAAAATCTGGAAAAGTTAACTTTTGCATTTGTATTTGTTTCTTTTATTTCACGGGTAACTTCTAATGTACATGGCAGGGAAAGTTTTGTTATTTGTATGGTGATGAATGACAGAGGTTATCAATGAAAATAAATTCAACTGCTACAGGAGTTTTTGAATTTGATATTATTTTTTTTTATTGGAAAAGAGAATATATAGAAATTTTCTCAATGCCAATATAAAATGAAAATTAGATATAATATATAAATGGAAAGCTTAAGATTAGTGAAAATCTAATCTGATTGATTCATGGCCCAGTGAAAGGCTGCACAAGTTTAGCAGTCACGATAAAAAAATTTAAATGGTGATCGTAACAAGACATGTAAGTGTCTTACAAACCAGTCACAAGTCACTTAGTGCAGACCAAATGGCCAGTCCAGAATCGCACAAAACACAATTAGGTGAACGCATGTAAATTATTACATGCCTTAAAACAACATAATAGGTGAACGTATGTAAAACATTACATGCCTCTAATATGTCATTGCGTGAGAGAAAGTTGGAAAAAATGGCGAGATATCTCCTCTTCTTGAGAGTGTTTGCGTGCCAGGTTGGTTAGCGTGGGAAAAAAGGATTCCAGTTTGGTTTGTTCGTTTGTGTTTTCTCTTGTTTGTGGAAAAATCTGGAAAAAGTTAACTTTTGCACTTGTATTTGTTTCTTTTATTTCACGGTAACTTCTAATGTACATGGCAGGGAAAGTTTTGTTATTTGTATGGTGATGAATGACAGAGGATTATCAATGAAAATAAATTCAACTGCTACATGATTTTTAATTTTTCTATTATTCTTTTATTGGAAAAGAGAATAAATTTAAATTTTCTCAATGACAATAAAAATGTAAAATTTGATCCCATTTATCAATGGAAAAGTTTAAAATTAGTGAAAATCTAATCTGATTAAATCCATGGTCAAGTGGAAATCAGAACAGGTTCGCAGTCACGATAAAAAAATTTAAATGGTGATTGTAACAAGGTGTATGTCTTACAAATCACATTATTCTACTTGTTTAAAAATTTAATGGGTTTTTTTTCCCGCGAATGTGGGACAATTACATTTAAAATACATGACAAGTATAAAAACATGACTGAAGTCCACACAAACACATTCCAGTGGTCAATGTGATAAGACAAAAGCACTCAGAGATTCTATTTATTTGGAATGAGAAACTTTAAGCATTATTAAACTATTATTACTTAAGAATACATGTTCGATTTTGCTAGTTAATTGAAAGACGCCAATACACATATAACATTTGTTTTAAAAGATTTCTTTTAGACACATTAAAGAAACAAATATTGGAACTTTGGACCAAAGTACCCTGGATTGTCCTTGCTGTCCACTTGTCCAAGATTTGACCATGTTGCTTATTTAGGCTAAGGACTCGTCACATAAAGAGTTTAACCTTTAATGGAAATATGAAGACTTATGCCTATTGCTACTGCTCGGCCACTGCTTCTTCCTCTCATATCATGGATTGTATTGGTGCCTCTGTGGGGCAGCTGTTGAACGAGGGAAAGATTGCTTTTAATTTATTAATGCGACATGGCCTTTTGGACCTGGAGAAGCCAAAACAAAGGTGATAAGCAACAACAACAACAACATACACTATGGAAGACCATTCTCTCTTCCCTGACTAATCGGTGGCTCATGGTGGCAAATATTAATGGACTATGAAGCATCTTATCACCCCAGAACATTAATTTTAAATAATATATATATATAATAGTACAATTACTGATCACGTGGAAAATTGGTCAGCAACGAAAACAGACGAATTCAGGAGATGTTTTCTTTTTATGGAGTATGGTTTTAGCCCTCCACCCAACAGTCATATTTGACTATGATCTAGGGTTTAGAGTGGATTCTGAGCCGCTACAAGCATTCATGGCATCGCCGGGACTCGAACCCGAAACCTGTAGTGCTGAGCGCCAGAGTGCTTATATATACATTTCATATATATATATAAATAAATAAATAAATAAATAAATAATGTTGCGTTAATAAATTTCATTTAGAAGATTTACTTGAAAAAAAAACAAGAAGAAAAAGGCAAATAAATAATAAAAAAAAGAACTTACTTCATTTAAACAAGCAGAAAATATTCAAGCCATTAAACATTTTTGAAACATTTTAACAAATTATTGTTGTTTCTTAAAGTAATTCTCTTCAAACGATTTACTTTCTCCGTAGATTTAAAATTTATTCATTGCTGTTTTTTTTTTTTTTTTTTTTTTTGGTAAGTTTTGGGTTCATTAGTTGATTTGCCCTTTTTTTCTTGTGTGTGGATGCAAAGCAAACAGTAGGTGGTTGATCCTCATGTTAACTGGAGCAACAAACGATCGAGGGATTTTATTTTTGATGAATACTTCATTTACTTTGCTGATTTTAAGTTTAAAGATTAAAAGTTTGCGGATTAAATTCAGAAAATAAATTCTGTTTTTTTTTTTTTTTTTACGAATTTGGTCTTGTTAAGTTCCTCTAATTGGATGTTATTTTTTTTATTTAAGAACGATTTATTATTCTTTTAAATAACTAATTAGGTGCACTGTAATTCATATAAAAAGAATTCAAAAGCACAGTTTGTGGAATGATGCGTAGGTTCATTTGAATTCTTATGCGCTGAAAATAAATAAAGAAAAGGAGTAAAACAAGAATAATATTTTAAACTACATTTTTTTAATCTTTTAAGATCACGAATTCAGTTCTGCAAGTTAATGACCGCCCGTGAAAAATTTCCAACGCAACAGTATTTTTTATCAATTTCAGATAATTGGCAAAAAGGTTTATTTTATTTTTATTATGTTTTGAGATTAGTATTTATTTATCATCATCATCATAATAATCATTATTATTATTATTATTTGAGATTCATGCTCGGCGAATTTATTTTTCGTTGTTCAAATTAATATATTCCATTTAATAATTTCAGAAATCTGGCTGATATTTGAAAGAAAGGAGAAATAAAAAAAAGTAGAAAAATATGAAAAAACATGATTAATAGTTTCTTTTTTCATCCTATAACATGTGAGACTGACTAATAAGCTTGGTTAAAAATATAACATGCCATAATTAAAAATAAGAGAAATGAAACTAAAAATCAAGAAATTTGCCAGCAAACCTGAGATTTTTTTGGTTTTTAAGTTTATTTATAACATAAAATGAGACTTTAAAATGCCAAGAAAAGATTTATTACTCTTGAATCTTCGAAGCTGGGATCTGATGACCAAGTGACTAACGCTCTTGGTGACACAGATTTCGGATTTGAGTCCTGCCGGTGACATGGATGTTTGTAGTGGTTTGGAATCCAACTTCAACCGTAGGTCCTGGTATAATTGATTGTTTGGCGTAGGGCTGATAATCCTACTCTGTAAAAGAAACCATCTTCTGTCTCGAAATATACTAGTAAGCGGACGTTATATATGTGATTTATTGTATTCAATTTTCGACATTTAGCAGTAATAAAATAATGTACGAAAATTATAAGAAATTATTTTTTTGTCAAGAAAAATAATATTTATATAAAGGGACGTGGGTTTTCAAGCTAGAAACATATCGATATAAAAACAGACAGTGGCGTATTTACTAGCAAATTTATACTACCCTGGATCTCTAATCTATGTTTCTACGTGATTTCCACTTATAGTAATGCGTTTATCGGTATCGTAGGATCAACTTCTGGATTTTATGCTGATAGAAATCTGCTGTCTGATTTCTTAACTTCTCCAGACCGCTGTGACATGGTTCTCTTCGTCTTAGCGATTACCACCAAAAGACTTCTTTAACAAACGATAAGCAAGAGCATCTCTGCATGATTCGCCAACCTGCCCACTTTGATCCGACTCTAAAGGCACTATAGACCACTTCCCAACTTGCAGAGTACTTGACGATGTCGAACACGACAGAAGCTACGAAGGGATGACAAATCTTTAATGGACGACACGGCGTAGAATGGCCGAGAGGCCAAGGACGGGCGTTGGATGAAGTAAAGTGAAGTGACAAGCGATAATCGTTTGGGGTTAAGTCACGGCTATACGTGAACCGAAACGGTCCCTTACCTGAGCATGTGACACCTTTTGTTTTGGATTTCATGAAATGGTTTGTTCAAGGTCTCATAATATTTGCCTGCATTGGCTGTACTCATCTGTGTAAAAATCACCAAGCAATAAACACCTTCCCTATCCCAAAATTTAGAGTTGAAGATGTCTTTGGTGAAGTTGAATGCCCCTATAAGATCGACTATTGTTCTGATTCCAGTCTAACTTGAACAACTCATGTTTTATCACCGTTTGTTTGATTATTATTTAAATACTCTACATTATTTTCTTATCATACCTACACTCATAGAGTTTTTCGTATATACGTACTTCACTAATATTCCAATGAATTTCTACTGCTTCATGTTTCTTGTAAATAAGAAATGAATAACAGAGATAATTTCGCAATTGATGAATTTTCAGTAGTCTGGGGTATTTTAAACACGACATAAGTAAACATCGACACAAGAGAATGCCTCTGAATGGATAGATGGCGATAGCTATTTGATCGTTGATAGTTATTTATAAATATAGCTATATACCGTTACGAAATGATGATTGTAAAGTAGCAATGGACACATTTCAAAACGGATTTATAAAACACTCCTCTTATTTTTTAAAAATCTACATGTTCTCCCATTAAAAAAAAACATAAAACCTGGAAACCTAATCTATCTTTCTACTCAATTTCCATCTTAAGTAATGCGTTTATCAATATCCTACGATCAACTTCTGGATTTATACTTATAGAAATCTATTGTCGGATTTCTTAACTACTCCAGCACGCCGCTTTGACATAGCCCTCATCGTCGATTACGATAGCGATTACAACTGAAGAACTTCTTTAAGGGCATGAACAAACAATAATCGTTTGGGGTTAAGTCACTGCTATATGTGAAACTATTCACTACTCTATAAAAATTCCTTGATAATAAAGAAAAAAAAATAACAAACACACAAAAACAAATATATGTAAATCTATATTAAAATAAGCTACTGGACTAATTAGGACTAAACATTTCTAATTTTCATTTACAAGTGAATAAGGTCGCGTTTTTCACAATTCGTAGGTATTTTAATCATATGATTCATTGCAATAAATATTCAATGATAGAAATTGATGACGATGATGACTATGAATAGTTGAGAGATAATGATACTGAGTGCGCATGGGCGTAACTGCGATCGTAACGCTGCAGTAGACATACTTCAAAACGGCACTCAACTAAAAAAAAAAACCGCCTCGTATTTCAAAAAGTTGCATATGCTGCCATTCTAAAAATTCTTTTATAATGAGGAAAAGAATAATAAAAAAAAAAAAAAAGCAAATTATATTAAGATATAGGTTTTTTCTGATTACAATAAGCCTTTGAACTAATTAGGAGAAAAAAAAAATATACATTCCCATTTTTCATTTACAATATTTATATTAATCAATTTCTTTCAAAGCGCCATGGCAATAAAGAAAAAAAAGGCAACGAAAAACGAGACGTAAATTTATTTATGGCACGAATCTTTCAAGTTTAAAAAGTTCCTCTGGCATCCAACTGGTGATGTGGATGATTTATTGCAATATTTGTTCTATCCTGGGTATTATATTCTTCGCAAATGATCCATATTTCCATCATTTCTCAATTGAGCTGTCAAAATGAATCATGATGATGCTTATCGAGAGGCAGCGTCATTGTTACAGCGTTGTTATAGAGAGAAATAAAAACTCATTGATCATTAACTCGAACTCGAGGAAGAGATAAATTATCGATTCATTTGCTGGAAATAGTTTACAGGTTGTCTGGTCGTGTAATCGTATTATCGAGTTTAAAAAATATTCATCACATAATTAATCACTTTTTATTAAAAATAAGTTTAAAATGTTCGAGATTTTTTCATTTTTAAAATAAAATTATATCAATAAATTTTTATATTTATTTATCTCAAGATATTAATTCATTTTGGAATAATGGATATCAATTTGGTTGTCGAATATGATAAATAATTTTGTTTTCTTGCACTGGAAGATATTTTGCATGACGCCATTTTTTTTTCTGGAAGGAAAAAAATACAGTTAAGTTTAACAAGTCGCGATATACTTTAATTTCGGTTATGTTAGTTGTTTTCAAACTTTTCTTTTAAGTGACTTTTAATTTTTGTTTTTTATTTTTAATTTTGGATATATTTGAAAGATGGTATTCTTAAATATGTGGTTTCTATTGATGGCAGTAAAAACACTTCTATTTACATTAATCTCGGACAATGATGTATACTCATAGTAAGTATTTGAGCTTCAGTTGCGATATTTTTTTTATTGTAACAAGTTTTTATTCCTTTTACAGGATTCAAAATCTTATTTAAAGAATGATTATTTAAAGGATTATTATTAATCTTATTTAAGATTTGATTTAAATCTCTCGCCGTTCATCAGCATCTCATCAATAATAAGTAGCTAAATATCATCATAAGCTAAATATCAGTGTTACATAAAATCTTTTAATAAAAGATGTTATTTAATTCTGATGTGCAGTGGAATATAAGAAATCTAAAGCATGCTTATCCAGGATTTTTGCCTTAGGGGTTTTGTCTAAACAAAATAAAACATGACCCTTTATGAAAACTCAATAGGTTATGGTCATATTAAATTATGAGTAATAACAAAAGTATTTGAACTCTAAATTCCATATATTAATTATTTTATTGATAATTTTTACATTGCATTCTTTGGGTTCAAAATCATGAAAAAAAGAGCATTAAAACTAAGAAGAACTACACAAAAATAAAAAAAAAATAAAAAATTATAAATTAAAAGTCAATGTTCATTTAATTTTTATGACAACTTCGTTATTACCATGAATATTTAATAAAACTGAAACTGGAAAAACGCACGCGCTATCATCACATTCAGACTCGATAAAGAAGTTGATGCTGTTAGAAAAGCACTGACATTGAAATGCTAAATATTTAACAAAAACAAATGGACTTCAGTGGAAAATGACCACAAGTTTGAACATTTGCACATATTTCTCTTACGCCCTTTTTTTGGGGGGGGTCTCAAGCCCTCCAGTCATCCCTTTGGAGAGCATCTTATTTAAAGGGATCCCAAGGCAACTGGCCATTGCAACTTTAAATGGCTGTGATAGTCATAGAGTGACGCATAGCCCTTTATGTCTAACCATTTAGATCATGAACAAGCAAATTTTGTAAATTATGCACTTTTTGAGTCAATATCGCTTTATTGTTTCCTCCTCCTTACCTCAGTTCGGAACGAAAATACCATCTAAGGGTGAGATGAGGGTGACATCTCTGAAGATCTTTCTGCACTATAGATTTACCACGCCGTAGATATGTTATTCAAATCAGCTTTGTTTTGTACATAGGTGAACCTTTTTATGCTTTTGAACCACTCTGAACAGCTCAGCGACTGGTGTGCAACATAAATCACTGTCCAAGGTGTCATATTTTCACTTTTTAACATTAAATATTTACGTTACATACCCTGAAGAAGAAGTGCAAAGTAAAAAAGTGATTTACGTTCTAACCGTACGGAAAGCTATCTCTGATCATTCCGAGTCGCCCTGCGTGGAAAGAAGCCAAGAAAAGTTTTCAAACAAACTGGCACGCCCTCAAGAAAGTTCATATTTCATAATTTGTCCCTCCTCAACTGGCATTTGGCGGAGCTTTTACGAAAAAGAAGATTACTTTTTTTTTTACCATCTCCTCGGAAAGCATTTAAATTAATTGCAGAAAAGGAAAACGTCGCACGAATACTTAAGTAATCTTTTGACTGCGACTCCAAAAAGCAGAGGTAAGTTGTTCAGAAGAAGACTTTAACGGGCCCTTTTGTCTTATCTTTCATGTTCACTTAATTGTGAAGAGAAAAAAATACATAAAACACAAGTTGTTACAGAGTATAAAAAAAAGTATTAAGCAGTTTAACGTTACTCGTATATTTTTTTTTTTTCTTCTCGTGTGCTTTTTAAGTACTGAATGCGAGTTTGAGTAAAAGAGTTATCGGCGCGTGTGTTAGTAATGGTTTAAAATTTAATAAGTGAGAGAGAGTAAAAAAAAAAAAAAAAAATGAAAAAGATTTTCTTTTCTTTTTAAAAGTGCATATTTAATACTGTTACTGAGTTTGACAATGGATTTTTTCGTATAATTTATTCAATAATTAAACGTTGTTTTTGTTAGTTATAATTTGAGAAGCTGATAAGGATAAGCATTTAAGAATATAAAAATTTCAGATAAAGTGAACAAAAAAGTGCCACATTTACACGTTTTTTTTGTTTAACTGATAAATCTGTTAAGAATGATTATTATTATTATAATGATAGCACTAATTCCGATAAATGTTGTTTCTTGATGCCAATACAATTTAAGACGAATATCTGAAGAGTTCACCCTTTACTCATTTCACACCCTGTAGATTGATTTTTAACCCATAGATTCATTTATATAGATTTAAAGTTATATGTAAAGTGTTTCTATGGTATATGTTAACCTATTATTGCATTTGACATCAATTAGGCAAAGGTGGAAATTCAGTATTTAATGCTAAGAATTATAATGGAAACACTAGTTCTATTAGATATACTCAAATAGATTTAAAGTGATATATAAAATGTTTCCTTGTTGTATGTTAAACTATCATTACAATTGACATCAATTAGGCGATGGTGGAGATTCAGTATTTAATGTCTTCTTTAGAAACTGCTTCAATCCTCCTCTCTTACTCAAACTTCAATAAAATGATTCAGAAATTGAATTCGAATGTTTTTTACATTGACAAATAAGTAATTCATATCTACAATAATTGAGTGACAAAATGTTGGCTAGGTTTCAGCAATAGACCAGTTAAATTATTTATTATTAAACTTTTAAAAATTTAGGCTTACAATATGTTTTTTATTATGCAGCGTGGTTGGCAATGGATAATTTATTTAATCAATCATATATTTGATTTGTCATAAATGCCATGTTTATTTGTCATTACATGTTATGTAAAGCCTCATTGTGTATACTTTATAACATCTCGGAAAATAAAGCATTTCTAGTCATATTTAAATTTACACCCACATGCATTGCTTTTAAATACCGACCATTTTGATCGATGCTCATTCGCCACTAGAAAAGCAGATGTGTAGCAGATTGAACACTACCCCATGTTCAATACTGAAAAAGATGGAATGACACATCCCCCTCTCCTTTGTCACTTCAATGAAATGCATACAAAAGTAAGTTCCCATTATAATCTTTCCGAGATCTATATCATAGAGATAATTCTCAGGTTTCGATTTAAGACCGTGCATCAGAAGAGACCTTGGTGGCTAAACATTTTAAAACTGGACAATTGCCATCGAAAATTATAGCGTTTATGCATATTAAAACGGAAAGTAATCATTTTGAAAAACGCCAGGAATGTCGTTTGGGGATTTTTATATCACAAGAGCCAAATGGCCAGTTTACTGTAACGAACGTTGCAAGCGGCTTAGATCGTGAGCTCTTCTAAACTTTAGCTGCACAAGTTACCACAGGACCATGAGTAGAGCGTATGGGTATATCAAAACCGAAAGTTAGGTAATTTATTAGAAAAGTGATTGACTGGTGTTGTTTTACGGCACAGGCATCCGATTTGCTCAAGCTGCGTAACTTTTGCAGAAGGAAAATGTTTTAAATGTCGGATGTTAGTTCCCTCTATAAATGGCATCTTGGAATTTAGTGAGGCTAGACAACAACATTGAACTATCAGAATGGTGTTACTGACAACTCTTGAGCGTTTCAACAGACTTATGGATCAAATGTAAAAAACCCCATTTATCTTAATTTGTAGTTTATTTATTATGGAAAAACAGATTTAAAGCTGCCAGTTTTATATATTGCCAATTTGTTTTGTGAAAAATGAATTGCAACTTTGCTTGTAGAATAACTAAATGGTGTATTCCATGAGAAATTGTATTTTTACCGTACAAAAATATTATTCCAGCAACATTATAAAGTAATCCTCTGGGTTATTCTATATTATTTAAGTCCTACACACACTAAAAAAACCTTTCACTGTTGGATTTAAAACTCATAATAGGGTGGTGCTATTCGCCATAAAGTCTCGGAGAAGATCAGCGAAATTTTATTCCGGTAAATATTTTATCCCCCATAAAAATTTAAGCCCGCTTTTCGATCTAGATCATGAAAAAAAAGAAAACTCTTTTTATGGGCAAGTTTAAAATACTTTTACTATTTTTAGTCAACACCTTTCTGTTTTGTCTCAGCAGCGAATCGCCAGGGCGGTTCTTTCGCAAAATGTCTCCACCACCATAAAAGTGTAAGCCCTCATTATATCGTTCTTCTTAAGCGGAACGCGAGAAAGAAAAAAAAAATGAAAGCTTCAAAAATACCTAAATTATCCACAAAAAAAAAGAAGGAAAAAAAAAAGGTGTAAGAGGAAGAAATAATAAAAAGAAAAAATACATTCCGTTAAACACAGTTGCCATTTGGAACAATTATTACGGACGTTAATATCTTTTTCGGAATGGATTCGATTCTGTGCTTTCAGTACCCTCTCATCTCCAACAGGAACTATCAGGGGATGAAGCACTGTACGGAAAAAGGGATGGGCATGTTGAGGAAAAAAAAGAGTTATTCCAGGGGGAACCATTAAAAGATTAAAAATAAGTGCATGCACTTTTCATTAGGGGGAAGATTTGGAAAAAAAAGTTGGAAAACGGCGTTCGAAAAAAGGAGAATAAGTGCCAAGAATGAATGCTTTTCGATAAATTGCTTTTTCTTTCTTTCTCATTTTCAATAGAGATCCCTTTTAAAAGACAATCCCCTACGGAATTGCATATTCATATTATGGATGTTTAAGTAATAAATTATTTTAGGGTTGATTCTTAATTATTTCCGTATTACTTTTAGGAGGAATATGTGTGGTTATTTTGGAAAAGAACTCATCTGTTCAGAGAAAAAAAAGTTAAAACGGTAGAAAATATATTACATCAAAATGAATAGAAATTTGGATGTTATACAATATAATACAAAATATGGTTATCGTTTTAAACAAAAAATACTAATGTATCAAAATAGGATAACTCCAATTTCTAATAACTATACGTCAAAAAATATGAAACCAAAAAAATACAGAAATATAAAATTAATTTATTTACATCATATATAAATTTATAAAAAGAATTTTATTTTGTTTAGAATTTTTCATATTTTTTTAATGCAACTTTTAAATGTCTTTAAAATATTATATTGTAGAAAAAAATAGGCGTTAAACAAATGTAATTACAAAAACCTAAATATATTCCAAGAATAAATAATGAGATTATTAAAGAATTAAATATTATGAACGATATATGATATAGATTTAAATATTATGAACAATTACGAAATAATATAAAAAAGGGGTTCATTTTAAAGAATTAAGCCAAACAATAAAATGATTAATGGAAAACCATTTTAAAATTGAAAAAAAATATAAATACAATTAATTACTTTGGAGTTTTATAAAATATTTTCTGATAATGTTCGTTTTATATGTACATAGCACGCTTAGTAAAATGTGATATTAATTTTGATTGTACTTTCAGACATGCCAGACAAATGTTCAAGTCACTTAGCGCATTTCAATACTACATACCATCTTGAAAATCATATAAAGTGTTATGTAAAAATGCTTACCTTTTACTCAAAGAATCCAATCAATAATAGAAATAGGGTTAAAACATGATTTCAATCTCCTTGTATCCTAAAAAGAAAGAAAATCGTTGTAGCCTTTCTTTCTATTTCTTTTTAATCTATATTATTTCTATATATAAATTAGATAGTTGAAATTTGAATAATTTTAATTCATATACAGATCACAATCAAATAAAATATGATTTGCTACATTCTAATTTAATTTTATTTAGAATGTGATTAACATTATGATAAAAAATTATTGATTTTAATAATGTCTCCGATAAATAGAGAACAAAAAAATTTAGAACAAAATATAATAAGAATATTGTTATTATATTTTTGTTCTGTAAATTAATCTACAGAAAAATATAATAAGAACAGTCTACAGAACCAAATATAATAACAATAATAAATATAATAATAATGCAGAAAAATATAACAAGAACGATCTACAGAACAAAATATAATTATTATATTTTGTTCTGTAGATTATAGACAGATATAGATAGACAGATTATAGATATATACATAGACAGATTATAGATATCTACAGAACAAAATATAAGCTAGAAGTAAATAGTAATACAGCAGACTCCTGTACGAAGTATTTAGTATGGATAACCCTATAACGAATTCTTCACTTGATATTTAAATTCCGTGAGTTTTAGATAAAATAGCTCTGCAGTCATTTCATGAATTTATTAATCTAATGAATGTTTTCTTATAAAATTTTCGAAATAAGATTGTTATTATATCGTACATATTTATGAATGTAAAAACTGTTTCAGTTAAATCATGTTCTTGTATACACTAATGCTACAATTGCAACTATTACTGATAATACAATGTTAATGAATACACTGAAGATACATATCTGCTGATAATAAAATTGATTACAAGTTAGGATTTCGTATTTATATGTTAATATGAAATTCTTGAATTCATACAAAAGGTTCAATTCATTTATGTAGAGGCATTAGTTTATAGCCATGAAAAGATACAAATTTACATTACATAACAAAAAGGCGATGCTAACAAAACAGAAATGACGTAAATGGCTTCAGAGATAAGAGATTCAAATATGCGCGTCTAGTTAGTTTATCATTACCTCGTATTTTATGTCGAAGCATTGTTAAACAACAAATGTTTTTACACGAATTTCCAGGTACAGTTGATTAGTTTTGTTTAAACTGGAAGGTATTTTTAAGAAATTGTATGGTTTAAGTCAAATATGTTATGGAAAAAATGTAAAAATTCTACAAGATTAAATGATACCAAATATAATAATAAATCAAATCGTACAAATCGAGTGTTAATAATAATCAAATAATAATGGAATAAATCAAATCGAGTGTTATATTAGTTGTAATTTAAAAAACGAGCAATTTCTATATGAAAGTTTTCTTATCCATTTTAATTAGTTATTAGCTTTAACATTTATGAATAATAAAATTGAATATGTCAAAAAAGAGTAATTCAAAGAATTATGACATAAATAAAGATATTTATTTTTTATAATGTTACGTTACGTTAATATTTATTTTTAAATTGAGTAATATTAGCATTGTTTGCAACTTATTAATGTTATTTATAAGTTGCAAACAATGCTAATATTTATCTTTAATTACAATAAAGACAATTTTTAACTTGAAACCATGATACGATATAGTTCTTGTATGTATTTTCATGAAATATCTTTTCCATTATACGGAATAATACAAAAATATTGTAATAAACTTGATGCGTTATTTTAAAAACGGATATTATGATGACATACACATATAAAATATAAACTTAAAATTATTAAAGGATATTTGGTAAAATTCTACAAGTTATAAATTCAAACATATTTTTGTTTTTATGTATAAACATAACATATATATATGTTTTTGTTTTGATATATAGAGCAATAATGAAAGTGAGAAGTATTAGCTAGTTTTAAATTAAACAGTATGTTTTGTTTTGAAATTTGAAGAATAAAAAAAAAAATTGTTCAAAACTTTAACTCAACATTTGTTCACAAATACATTTGAAAACTGAATTCTTTATTCTGAACCGCTTGTGCTTTCTGTAGTTAACAAGAGAGCAAAATCTCTTGCTGAAAGTATCAAAAATTCACCTGATTCAGCAAGGTCTACCAGACATTGGACCAGGAGACGTTCTGAGTGCCAGATTCTGCTTAAACACTTTGGATAACAGCAAAAGAAGGTCACATACACTGAGTCAACATGTGGCACTTTACCAGAATCCCCTTTTTATACAAATCTACCACTAAAAAAGATATTTTCCTCATCAGAAGCGGATTATGATGCCATTCTCAAGGATTAAATTCTCATAAATTTTTTCTTCTGTCTGGCTCAATTTCAAGTAAACGTGCATATCTATAAACAGCATTCTCTCCAACGTTGTCATTTTCAAAGCGTATATTAGGCTTAAAATTAATTCTACTCTTCTAATTTTTAATTTTTTTATGTTTATATATTTATTCGAGTCTTATCATTTTTTTCTTTCTATTTAATCTCTTAATGGGCGATTTTTTTTGCTTTTCGAATACTGTTTTATTTCAGAACTATTTTTTATTAAAATGATACGTTGTCAGAATTATGATTAATGAGTCTTTCAATTGTTTTATTTATTACTAGCTAAATTATTCCTCATCTGAAAAGATGTGGTACTATAAGGATAAAAATGGCAACAAACTGTAAAAATTAGAAAGCTCAAAAATGGATTTGTTTTATGGATTGGATTAATGGATTTGTATTTTGCAAGCAAAAAAAAAAAAATAATATTGTCATTATTTTTTTAATAATAATTCAGCATCAAGTAAGAAATAATTAATTTCAATTAAACAATTTTACCCAAATGCCTGTTGATACACAATACACTAAAAGAATTTAGTAAAGTAATGTCAAAGCATATGCTATATGAAAGCTTATATAAGTAATGCAAAGCATATACTATACTTAAAATTTTGTACCTCAAACTTCTACACCCCATTTGAAACCTTTACGGTGGATGTAGAAAAACATTAGGAAAATATCATTGGACTCAAGGAGTTAGTACCTATAGAAATCACTAAAAAATTCCTCTGAACCATCTTATTTAAATGAGGGAATTAAAGGTGCAGAAATCTAGAGAAGAATGGGAATCTTCAAGTTTTAATGTAGTCTTCGGTCAGTATGCCATAGACCATGTAAGTGACAAATGTGAAAGTTACAGGTTGAAAACTATGAATTTTTATAAACGTAAGACAAAGAGAGAGAATTTCAGATTATATAAATTTTTCTGATTAGAATCAGAACTACAGTGATTCATTGTCATAGTTTTAGACATCAACATTGCTGCTATTATAAAAAAAAAATGTCTTCACTATACCTCATTTTCAAAAATAAATAAATCAATCTAAATAATCATAAAACTTTTACAATTCTTAAATATTTTAATGAACAATTTCAGTAACATTTAATTGAAAAAGTAATTGAATGATCAAATGCTATTATTAATAATTATACAATTCCCTGTTGTAGCCGATTAGAGGATACTGAGAATTCAGTATGAAACAATCATATAATTGAACTACTTTTTGTAGCAAACATGCAATAAAAGAGATTTAAAGGAAATTTAACACATTTATATGCTTGGGTATACGTAAATTTGTCTGAAACTTAAATAAAAGACATATTTTAGTTCATCATCACTGGCACAACAGGCCCACTTCGCGTCAAAACCGTCTACCTACTGGCAGATTTAGAGACGAGAGATGTTTTCTTTTTAATGGGTAGGATTGTCAATCCTACGCCCAACGATCCTATTAGACCGGAACTTACGGTTTAAAACGGATTCTGAACCACTACAAACATTCATGTACCGATGGGACTCGAACCCGAAACTTGTAGCATTGATAGCCAGAGCTCTAATCACTCCGCTATCAGGCCCCATATTTTAGTTAAGGATTGAAAATTTTTCTACAGCAACCTTGATGAATAAAGCGATCGAAGAAAAAAACTTCATTTATAACAACGAATGTGATGTTCCAATTTTATCAGCAGCACTGATGACCTTTAACTATTTAGAACTGCCTTTCCTCAGTTTAGGTACCTGATGGACCTATCGGAGGTACGTGAAACTATTAGTTATAACAAAATTAACAAAAATATGTAAAGGAAGTAATAATCGTAAATCAAGTAAGACCAATGGTCATCACTAGAATGCCCACCAGCGGTCATAACTCGCGATTATGCATGTGTTCTCAAAGCTTCTTGTCTATTGGTTTTATTAAAATATTTCCAATCATCTCAGAATTTCCAGCATCAATATTTTTCTTTTTAATTTAAAACGCGATTGAAAGCAGGACATCATTCTTGTAATTGATTGGGTACCATTTGAGTAACGTAGTTTAATTAGGTTTTGCTCAGTTCCTTTATTTATGAGTGCTTAATTTTAGAATAAATTGAAAAAGTTAATAAAAAATAAGCTGATGTCTAACAAAACAGTTGTTATTCAAACTTTAATGGTAATTAGATGTGTGGTGAATAAATGTTAATAAGCTTTTTTTATATTCTAGTAAATGAATGCTGTAAAAGAGAAGTAAAAAAATAAGATTTTAAAAAAATAAATAAAAAATAGTAAAATTCAATATTTATAATTTATTTTATATACTTTTTATGTACTTTAAAAATAACACTATACATTATTATAAACATTATATGTATTTTATATGATTGCAAAATACAAATGAGACTTACAAAATTGACACTACTTAAAATTTTAAAAAACATGTTATTATTATACATTTTTAATTAAAAAAAAAAATAATCCAATAAGAATTTGCATCAGTTTTTGTTTATTTATTAATTCAACTTTTGTAATTCCAAATGTTTAGCATTTGTGCAGATAAATGACGCGATCAAAAACCAAACCCTTTTGAGAAAGATCGGGAACATAATTCCGCTGCTAATTCTGTTTATTGGTGCCGACTTTAATCAAACTGTAATTGGGATTAAGCCTTTCGGGACAGGCAGGCAACAGCCACGCCTTCCCGTCCATTAGTTTCCAGTTGTGGATTTGTGAGGGTAATTAAACCTTTCCTTTGTTGCGTGGGAGGGATGGGACAGCTTTTCCCGGAATTTTGCGCCAAATAATTATTCCGAGAACGATAAGAGCTCGCTGGGTGGGTGGGCGATAGAGATTAGAGTGCCATTTTTGTGTTGTGGACTTCAGTGTAAGGACTTAAGCTGGGAATTCCCGGTTGTGGGATTAATGAATCATGAATAATTCAGTTAACCCTTATTGTTGATTTTAGCTTAGATGAATTTGGTTGCAGCAGCCTATTAAATAAAGTGTTGGCCTTCCAATCTTTAGTTTAGCGTTTAGATGCATATGGCTAGAACCGCCTAGTGGCCTGGCAATCTTCAGTTTGGCGTTCAGATTCACAGGGTTGGAGCAGCCTATTGAATAGCGTGTTGGCCTTCCAACCTTCGGTTTGGCATTCACATGCACAAGGATAGAGCAGCCTAGGAAATATCGTGTTGGCCTACAAACCTTCCGTTTAGCGTACAGATGCATAGGGCTGGAACAGTCTAGTGCAGGGGTCGGCAACCTGCGGCTCGCGAGCCACATGCGGCTCTTTGGATGTGAAGTTGCGGCTCTTTAGTTACCTACTGAAATATTATTTATTTTATCAAAAAAAAAAAACATTTATGAAACGTTCTGAATCGATTAACGAGGATTAGGCACCGATTCTATCTCACAGCCACTTGTACTGCTTTTCACCGCACTCCTCCCCCGTGACAAGCGTCGTCACTGTCGTCAGTCCATCGGAAACTCTCGAATGACGCCGTCGTCGGATGTTTCTATGTAGATTTTAATTCATTTTCGACGCAAGATTAATTTGGCGTCTTCATCAGTGCTTTTGGCGTGACGTATAATTTGTTGTTTCAAGTAAAAGAGTTAGAAGAGAATTATCTTCTCAAAGTTATGTATGTACGTATATATATAATAAAAAAAAACCAAAGTAAAGGTAGGTAAAGTAAACCATTCACAGATGGTGGTATGTCAAAGATTGCTTCCATACGTGCATCTGAAGGACTGTTACGTGATTTTAAACAACAAACCAGGAATCTTGAAAAAAAAAATCTAAGATTTGCCACTATCCGCTAAAACAGTACAAGATAGAATAGCTAAAATGTATTCAAATGTAACATATTTAAGATTGAAGATATTTAACTTTCTTCTGCCTTATCACTTGCTATAGATGAGTCTTGCGACATAAAAGGCACAGCACAAGTTGCAATTTTTGTCAGGTATATGTCTTCCCAAGGTCCAAAAGAAGAACTTCTATGATTGCTACCGCTCTCGGGACAAACTAGAGGGGAAGATATAGTAAATGCCAAATTTAAAAATGCCTTGAAGACAATAAGATCGATTTAAATAAAAATCGTTTCAACAGCAACTGATGGAGCCAGAAGAATGACAGGAAAAAAATAAAGGGCAACAACAATTTTCAGACTAAAATAAACCACGAAATTCTTACGTTTCACTACATAACGTTCTTCCGTTCACTGCATGACGTTCTTCTCCAAGAAGCGCTTTGTGCCCAACCGAAATAGTTGATGTCATCAATTTTGTAATCAAGATTGTTAACAGCATCTTGTCAAAAAGCACTCTACCATCGTCAGTTTAAAGAATTCTTAAAAATCGAAATGGAGACTTAGTATACCGACCTCCTTCTTCACAATAAAGTACGATGAAGTTTTCCTAAGGCAAGGTATTGAAACGTTTTGCTTTGTGCTTGAATGAAATAAATACATTCCTAAATGAAAAACGCATTAATCACCCTGAATTAGAGAACGACAAATGGTTGCAAAAATTTTACTTTATGGTGGATATCAAAGCGAAATTAAATGAGCTGAATCTAAAACTGCAAGGAAAGGGAAACCCAGCCTATGCTTTGGTAGAAGAATTGGTTTGTTTTGAAGAAAAGTAATTCTTTTTGCAGAAGATATTCAGAGCGATAAATTACTTCATTTTCATTTTCTAAAGCAATATGGTGATAAAACCAGTGCAACTGTTGACACGAGGTACTTCAGCACAGTTATAAAAATTAAAGATGAATTTGCTGACAGGTTTGAGCAATTCAAAACCAACAAAACCACTCTAGCATTCATAGTAAATCCTCTCAACACAAATAATAACGAAATCCGCATTGAGCCATTTGGAATTGATACTGGATCTCTAGAAATGCAATTGATCGATTTAAAAAGTAAAGCTTTGTGAGTGGAAAATTTACAGAGTTGAAAAGCAAGTTGGAAGAGTTGGAGGTCCAGAAATGTATGTACATAACGCAACAAAAGTGGACAACTTTAAAAGAAATGCCGCGAGTTGAGGCACTTATATTCGACGTATGGAATAGTCTTCCAGATTGCTACAGTGAGGTGAAGAAGTTGGCATTTGGAGTGCTGACTATCTTCGGTTCGACATATTTGTGCGAGCAAGCGTTCTCTTGCATGAATATAATTAAAAAGTAAAGTAAGAAGCCAACTAACAAATGAAAATTTAGAGTCGTGTTTGAAACTTAAAGCAACAAGTTATGAGCCAAATTTATCCAAACTTTCTAAAATCACGCAAAGCCAATGCTCCCCTTGAATTTGTTTGCTCAATTGTTTGTTATTGAAGTACAAGTTAGTGTTGTAAGTAAATCTTTAATTGTTTATTTTTTTTCATATGAATAAATAGATATTTTTCATAAATAAATAGATATTTTTTTCATATGAATAAATAGATTAAATAGATATTTTTCATATGAATAATGAATAAATAGAATGATATAATGAATAAATAGATATTTTTTCTTATTAATAATATGAATAAATATATTTTTTTCATATGAATAAATAACAGATATTTTTCTTATGAATAAATAGATATTTTTTCATTGAATATCAAAAAACTTTTTTTTCATTTAAATAGATATTTTTTTCATATGTACTAACAGGTGGGCTATGAATAAATTATTAAATCGGCGCTACTAGATATTGAGTATTATTATAGATAAATATATTATTAAATCGGTGCTACTAGTTTTAGTTAGCCGTAACCTTCAAAAGACACGTGTATAAAATTCTGATAGCTGTTGCACTATTAGTATGTGAGTTATAACATTTTTAGTGAAGCAACTTTTGTTAGTTTGAAAAAAATGGATAAAAAGGAATTTCGCGTGTTAATAAAGCATTGCTTTTTGGCGAAAAAATACTATTGAAGCCAAGTCTTGGCTTGATAAACATTATTCGGACTTTGCACCAGGAAAATCAACCGTAGAGAAGTGGTTTGCTAAATTTAAACGAAGCGAAATGATCACCGAGGACGATGCACGCCCCCAAAAGAGGCTGTTACCGACGAAAACATCAAAAAGTTCACAAACAATTTCTGATAACAGTAAAGTGAAGTTGATTGAAATTGCTGAGACCTAAAGATATCAAAGGAACGTGTTGGACATATCGTGAATGAATATTTGGATATGCGAAAGCTCTGTTCCAATGTGGGTGCCGCGCGAGCTCATAATCGACCAAAAACAACAACGAGGTGGTGATTCTAAGCAGTGTTTGGAGCTGCTCAAATAAACCCGAATTTTTTTGCGTCGATATGTGACAATGGATGAAACATAGCTCCATCATTTCACACCGGGTCCAATTGACAGTCAGCCGAGTCAGACTGCACGTGATGAACACTAAAATGCTATAACTCACATACTAATAGTGCAACAGCTATCAAATTTATACACGTGTCTTTTGAAGGTTAGGGCTAACTAAAAATCATATGGATTTAATACTAGTAGCGCCATGTATGTGTCAGCCTACGAACGCTTTCAGCCCACCTGTTAT
>BPLR01009566.1:0-135779 GCA_021605095.1 Caerostris extrusa | reverse complement strand
GACTGTTTACAGTTTGGGAGTCTATCGGCGTCAGCGGTTTTTTCTTAAATGTAAAGGCGTGGGCTTAGTGCTAGCGCATAGCCAAAGTCTTCCCCAATTTGTCAAAAGCTGTTGTGGACCTTCAATGCTGGTTTCAAAGGTAAACAATACAGGGAGATTATCTGAATGAGTTCATTTATCACCTCTACTTCACAATTAAAAGAATAAATTTAAAATGCCATAATCAAGGACATTTCCCGCGCGGTTATTAATAATATTAAATCTAGTTGGTCTGGGAGGGGACAAGCTGACTTTCAATCACTCTTTGTAATTTCAGATACTTGTTAGATCCATTATGGTTTGGAAACGTCGAAATTCCAACTGTAGTGGAAAAGCGTTCAGGTCGCCAGCTAAAAATCACATTAGGTCCAGATTTCAGTATCCTGTCTATGTCCTCCACCGGGTATCCACCTGGGTTATGAGGTGCGACGTAAGTCGAAGCGATGATGATGGGGGGAAATAATTTAGATTACTTCTGAATCATGGCTACCCGGCGCAATTAAGGCGCTGAGCAGGTAGTTCATGGTGCTTGATGCTACTTTTGGATATAATGCAGTGCCTGTTTACACGAGAATTTAGTTAATTTCATCATGACGATAGAAACGATAATTTGCTATCAGGGGGTCTCGTCTTACGGTTTTTTCCTGGACCAAAAGAATAAGGTTAAATTCTAAAATGAATTCTTTACCTCGTTGATTTTAAAACTCAATCCTTTTGCGTTCCAGGTGGCAATCCTGAGATGTTCGGGGTTGGTGTTGAACACATTGCTGTGGTGCTCTCTTCACGATGTTCCACATATCTTTCGAAAATGAGAAACGCCTTGGTGTGGGCGTCCATCTCCCATCTTAATAGCGGTGCAGGCAATCGTGGAAAGCTTGGGCGAGAGTGGGGCCATCCATGCCTTGTTGAATATATTTCAATAACTGCCCGATTAGTATCGAGCAGTCAGAATCATCGGGTTGCTGGCGGGCTGGAGCGGGAGACGTCCTCGAGCGCGTGGCTGAGGAGCAGGTACGGGGAAGATAGGAGGTCTGCGGTTGTGGGCGCTGCATTTTATCATTTTTCCGCATTTATCATTATCATTTTTCATTTTTCATATCATTATCATTTTCCGCATTTATCATTATCATTTTCATTTTTCATATCATTATCATTTTTCCGCATTTATCATTATCATTTTTTCATTTTTCATATCATTATCATTTTTTCCGCATGGCGCGTGCCGATTCAGGATGCAGGGATTGCTGTGGAGACACGTTTCGGGGATAGGCAGCGGCTAATTCGGGCATATGACAAGTTCTTTGTCACGTTTACAGGCTCAGGCGTAAGTGTAGGTAGCACAGTCTTTTTTTTAGTTGTTCTTAAGAGGCTACCGGTTTTTAGATCCAGGGCATCTGGGACAGCCACCAATTAGCGACGTGATCGCCACCGCAGTTAATGCATTTGGCAGGCTGGTCGTTTGGTAATTGGCAGTTTTCAGCCTTGTGCCGACCCGCACAATGTACGCACCTGGTAGGTAGCCTACATACCTCCGAGGAGTGGAAGTATCTCTGGCAATTCCAGCATTGACTGGGGGCCAGGGTGTCCTCGGTAGGCCTCACGGTAGCCTGCGTTCCAAGTAGCTCTGTCACATGGTAAACTTTTTCAGTCTGCATGGTTTTCTTCAGCTGAGGTAGAACAGCGGCATTGGCTCTCTAGTCTTAAACTTGAGAGAGGCGGAGATCTTTAGTACACCATAGTCTTCTCTGCCAATTCCTCAGTGATGGCGCTTGTACTGCGGGATGCGGGCACTACGCTACTTTGATGGGGCGCTCTTCCTTCAGGGTATAACTTTTATAGTCAAGCCCCGGTCATCCATAAACTTGGTCAGTAAGCAGTTGCGGAAAGCAACTCACGCTCCGTAAAGTGCCCTCTACTTCTTCGATTTCCATTATAGATGGTATTTGAATAACGTGACACCCAAACCGTATTTGATCCCATCTGTCAGCTTGTAGAGGTCAGCCATCTCGGTGTGGAGTTGGCTTGTGGCCGGATCATCAATTTTTAGTTTGGCAATTTTGGTTGCTGTTTGGTTAACCTCGTCTTATAATGCGAGGCCTTTCAGTAGAACCTGGTTTACGAGGATATACTCATCCGAGGTATCGTTCAGAGTGGAGCAGGTGTGTTTTTCGTTTGGTCAGCCGGTCTGGTCGGTGGTGAGGCCGGAATTGGTAAAGTGCCGGGCTTTCCGGAGCAATATGATAGATGATGAGAGGTGGGTGGAGGGTCCTCCCCTTCTAAGTTGCCAGACGATGTCTGACTCATGATTCAATTGTTTGAGAAATTAACAGAAATTTAAAGGAATATTAAAGATGATTAAAAATGGTTAATCACTTTTAATATAGCAAGCAAAGCCCAGCAAAACGCTGGTCGTAAATCCGTTTAGATCAGGGAGCAGGGGTGAAGACATACTCCTCTCACTTCAAGAACTAAACCTGATACCGAGAACGATACTCTGAAAGCCCGGTTAAGACAACTGAGCTGAAACAATTTTTGTACAAGTCCAATACAAATAATGGTTAAAACCAAGAGAACATTTGAGACATATGTATGCATTGTGAATAATCTATTGATGTGTAATGTTACGTATGAAATTCCCAAAAGGGTAGAGTTCAAGGATTTGTAAATTTTATAAATAGAAAGAAAATACAGGACAAATAATCCGATGATTGCCACCCCTATATAATCAAAATCAGTGATGGGGGCAAGAGTTCCTTATGCAATGTTTTCAAACATTAAAGTAATTTATTAAGGGAATTAAATAATTTTTTTTTGTTAAATAAATGAACCAGATAGCTGTTTATAATTTTTCGATAAAGCTAGTCTAGCAAAGGAACTTTAGCTAAGATTGAAGTAAATACTTAATATCTTTATTGAACTATCTGGATAGTTGTTTCGGCAGCCCAAAATACAGAGTCCTCTTTATGCAAAGTATTGTAAGGTATAAGAGCCAAATAGGGATGCAAATTTTTTTCATTTCATCGCTATGCTCTTAGTGTAAAAGAGTTGGGAACTTAAATGATCTGTACAATTGCAGGTGTAAATTAATACTTCGAGGACTTAAAGTGAAACCAGGTTAGAGGGTCATTAGTTCTCAGTTAGATATCCGTTAGAAGTTCAATCAGATTTCATATATGAGGTATCATTAGATTAAATCAAGTAGGTTGGGTCAAGATTATCGAGATCACTGCCCTTATTATCCCCTACACATCATAAGATAAATATTACTTCAGTCTCTGAAATATTTAATTACTGAATTTTTATGTTGAAATTACAATAGTGAACATGGAATAACTTTGGTTTCTATATTCTTTATTAAAAATGAATTAGTGTAAAAATTTTATGACTTAAGGTAATAACCATTACTTTCAAATGAAGATGTCCCTTTCTTCAATTATTGAAAGTCTATCCAAAAGCAAAAAAAAAAAAAAAAAATACGATGACAACTGTTAATTTGAATATATCAAAAATGTACATTTCTTCATGAGGCTTTAAATACGTTTCAAGCATAGTCAGGGCTGTATTTAAACAGCCAAATATTATAAAAAGTCAAATAGTTTTTCATAAAAGCATCATATGGTAAAATACTTGGATTATCTTGCTGTTAATTTTCGTTGCATTATTTACTTCTGTTTTAATTTCTATAAAATATATTCAGAAACTCATTGAACAATATTCAGTATTTATCTACTTTCATTAAATATGTTTTTTTAAAAATTCTAATTTTTATAAATAATTTTATAATCGGATCATACTATTTTACACTTTAAATTAATTATTTTCAATTAAATGTTTGAATCTTCAAAAATTTCAAATTTCTTATCAAGTTGATATATTTAATGTACGCCATGTCAGGGGAAAAAAGCAAGCTATGATTTTTACACAAAAAAGTAATGTTTTTCCTAGAAGATAATGCTAAAAATAGCTTTCAATGAAAATCCTTAAAAGGAAGGAAATTTAGTGAAAAAATTTGTCTAAGTAACATATTTATTTGATTCAAAGTCACAGGGTAAAGTATTGTGGTTATTATTAATTTTAAAATGACTTTTCTCGAGCATGTGATATTAAAAAGTGCATTGTACATGATGATCACTGTAAACTTTTAATCATGAAATTTGTTGTTAAAATTTATTAAAAACTAATTATAAAATTAGTATTGTTACATATTCTTCTCCTACTCTAACCCTTTTATTTGTGGCTATAATGTACTTAGGATGTTGAATAAAGCTAAATTTTCTAAATCTATACTTAAATATTAATATGGAATTGAAGTTTATAGAGCAATATATATACAAGGACTTTATTTCATTACTTTATTAAACTGTTTTCTAATTGTAATTTAATTATTTTTACCACTTTTATGCTCTTTTAAATACTTTTCTATTGGTAAATTCTTATAACAATATATATATATTGGATGGCATCACTTCTCTGTATTTTTGGTACATTATTTTGGCCCCCACAGTTCTAACTGTTGATGAATGGCGTCTTGCCAAAATTTCATGCTTTGCATTTAAATAGTAATATATTAATCACCAGATGTAAACACATGACTGATGTGTCTGACAAACCTTTTGCCATGTAATGGCAGGGATTCGACTTTTGAACTCTGGCCCTGGGAGAAGGAAAGAAGCCCCGTAGATGGGCGTGAGAGAAGAACTCTGGCCGACAGGCGAAACTGGAACGGGCTGCGTCAAGCAGCGAGAATGTTATTGTCATGTATTAATAATTAATGTAAATATCGCTGCAAATACATTAGAGCTTCATTAAAAATCTCTGTGTTGAGAGAAAACCAACGTTTCGTTAATGTGTTTGGAAATACACCCCTAGACAACCCACTCCGGCCATTAAACTTTTGCTAGACTGGTAGAGAAGTCTACAAAAATTGGGGCTCGGCCGGGATGAATTCGTTGGACTGTTGGAAGATGCCATTTCGTTGGAAGCCATTTTGTTGGAAGCGTTAAAGATAGCCACCCCGGCTATAGCAGTTATTCTGCGAAGGAAGGCCACCCTGGCAAGAAGCATTGGAAGATAATCAATTCTCCGTTTTCGGTGCACACTAAGATAGCCACCCCGGCTATAGCAAGGATAAAGCGAACTTTTTTTGTGTATCCGGCCGCCCTGGCCAAAGTAACTTTTGAGTGACACATTCCATATTTCCATATTTGATAAAAGGGTCGTCGTGGCCTAGGCATTGGATGAAACTTTCAGATAAGACGTTTTACAATAACTTGTTTTCATATTTGAATGATGATATTTAATTTTAATTATTGCATTTTTCTTTGACTTTTAAAAGTGGAACTAATTCTATAAAAGTAATCGTTTTCATTGTGGTTAAATTTAAAAGGTTATTTTAGAAAGAGAGTTATATACAGTTGCTATTTTATTGATTGTTTTAAATACTTAGTCACTATTTTTAATTTCTGATATTCTTATGCATTTGAATAATATGCTATATATGTTTTTCTTTGAGAAATGAAATGAATATTTTAAATGAAATATTAGAATAAGTTTTATTCTGTCTTATTTTGGAATAGAAATAGGGTGTTTTTTTATGTATGTAAAGAAAGTGCTATTTGGCACTTATTGATTTAACTATTTTGGGTATAGATTATTTTTGCTAATTGAGTTTATGAAATGCTAATTGATTTTAATTGAAATATTTAAGAATGCTTCTATATTTAGATGAGTATTAATATTTTTGTGAAGTATTATTTGTTTTGAATTTTAAATCGAATTAAGGGTAAAGCTGATTTATTTTTATTGCTTGTTTTTGGAGATATAAATTTAAAAAGAAAATTTAAAATGGCTTATTTATAGCTAAAGGTCTAAAAGAAGACTTGAATATTATTGAGAACTAGGTATAACTACAAATCAGGATTTTAATTTATCTATTACAAGAATGCTATTCTTAAAAGCGATGATTATGATGAGGGATTTTGCAGGGAGTTGTTAAGCACAATTATTAATGAGAAGAATTGAACGACGTCATAAAAGTGAATTAGAGTTTAAAAAAATTACAAATAATGCGCAAAAAGATCAGATTACGTGTTCGGAAACTCAAAACACTGAGGTTGGGAATAGACTCCTGATAGAGAGGAAAAACAAAAACAAACACAGTTCAATATTTGATAGAATTAATGAAAATCAGGAAACACCGAATATTAATGCTGCTCATATCCATTTCTGCAATGTTTAGAGAAGGCACATAACAAAAGAGATTAAGTTAAATAATAGAAAGGTGGTCGCACTTGTCAAAACAGGTAGTTCCGTAAGTCTATTACGTGAAGATGTGTGTAGTGAAATGCTGTATGTTTCTGATAAAGGAGTAGTTTTGGAAGGGATTGGAAATTCGTGGATTTCCATTAAGGGTTTTGTACAACAAGAAGTTATTATAGATGAAAATAGTTTCACTTTGACATGGCATGTAGTGCCAACCGCAAAGTTACAGTTTCAGGCGGTTATAGGAGCTGATATTTTGGGTCAGGCTTCAATGAATTTCATAAATGCTAATGTGGAATTTTGTAAATACGAAACAAAGACATGTTCAAAGCAGGCATTGAAATTAAATTTGGGCAATGAGGTTAAACTGAGTCACACTAATGACACGCTGGTAAAAAATAAACCCACAGATCCTATTTGTTCGTGTAATTCAGATGTAACTGAAACCATTGATATATTTAGGAGAATTGCGTCGAAAGACGGCAAAGTGTATCCTACACATGTTAGAATGTTACCTAGAGAAGACGTTAAACCTGAGGTCTTGAGTAGTATTTTTAAACATTTAGGATGTTCTGATCCTTAGAAACCTATTTAGAAAAATCGTCCGTAGTATCTAATGGTAAAAAAATTGAAGATTTGGTTGAGGGTAAATTTGGTATTGCTAGCGAAGATAAGGTAGAGCTATTTAGTTTAGACGATAAGCATGAGTTTTTTTCACAAAAGGAAGATGTAGTTCAGTTTCAAATGGGAGTAGCGAATGATGAATGCGCTCTTAACGTTAAATCTGTCAGAGCAAAAAATGCACGGTATCGTTGATACAATTAAAGGTAATTTTGGATTTTTATCGTACGAAGCAGAAGAAAGGGAAAAGCTGTTATTTCCCGTATCTGAAGTTAAAAGTGATGAAAGCGTACAATCTGGGGATAAAGTAGAGAATAGTGTTCTTCGTCAACGTACTGGAAAATATGCTGTTCATAATGTTGTTAAGATAGGTGATGGTCAAAAACACCAGCGGTATGAGGGACTGCGTCGCTCTTGTGGTGTATCAGTTGGCGGAATACCATGTCTTACCCACATTCAACAACCTAAAGGATATGATAGATCACCGGGTTTTAAGTTGCGAGGATCCAAGTACAGAGATCCAAATCATTCAAAGGAAAGATTTCGGGGTAGGAAGGGAAATTCAAAGCGTATTAGAGGCATTCGAAGACGTTTTAAGGAAGGAGAGGATCCCCAGATCCTTTTATGCAAAAATTTGATTAAGGCTTATATTATACCTAACGTTAACTACTATTTCTACTAATATGATATGTTTTTGTGTCTTACTATTTAATCTTATATGTGGTATAAGTGTTTTTGAATTTGATATTGGTATAATTTGCATATATTTCAGAATATTATATTGGTATAATTTGTATGTATTTCAGAATATGATATTGGTATAATTTGTATGTATTTCAGATGATAATATTTGTATAATTTGCATATATTTCAGAATATGATATTATTGGAATTTGTTGTTATTTTATAGTATTTTCGAACATCTTTCTATTTTATTATTTGTTATGATATTTTATTATTTGTCATATTCTGGAATTATTTTGATTTTTAGTATGTTAAGTCACTGCGGTCATTGACTTGCAGGATGGCCGATTCTGTAGGATTTGTTTGTATGCTAATTACCAAATGTAGACACATCACGGACTATGTGTCTGACGCAAACCTTTTGCCATGTAATGGCAGGATTCGACTTTGAACTCTGGCCCTGGGAGAAGGAAAGAATCCCCGTAGATGGGCGCGAGAGAAGAACTCTGGCCGATGGCGAAACTGGAACGGGCTGCGTCAAGCAGCGAGAGAATGTTATTGTCATGTATTAATAATTAATGTAAATATCGCTGTAAATACATTAGAGCTTCATTAAAAATCTCTGTTGTTGAGAGGAAACCAACGTTTCGTTAATGTGTTTGGAAATACATCCCTAGACAACCCACTCCGGTCATTATACTTTTACTAGACTGGTAGAAAAAAGAAAATTTATATATATATACATTTATACATATATATATATATATATAACAGTATATATAGATAAAATATATGCTTGTAATAAATGTATATATATATATATTTATATACATAAATTAGTAATTTCTGGTTATTTGATTGAATTAAAACTGACTATGAATAAAATTTGAAATATGCTTAAATGCTGCCATCTTGTAGGCTGATCCTCTTTCTGGAAATAGACAGGTTTTTAGACATATTTTGGGATCCAATTTAGCAATTAAAATGAGAACGTTGGCAACATTGGTATTATATTACGTATAATTCTATTAGATACATGAATTCTACTAAATTATAAGAAATTATTTAGAAACACATGACAACATACAAAGAACAATTATGATTATTTGTGAAATATTATTCCACAAATAAAATTGAGGTTAGTTTAACATTATTCCTAAAAGGCAATTAAATCTGGGCAACGTAGGGTATAGACAAGCAATTTGCTGGTAAATTAACACGTGTGCGTGGCCCATAATTTGCAAAAAAAACCAAAATTTTAACAAAGCAACACTTTCACAATCTTTTAAATACCTTCATCTCTTCGCAATCTTGCTTTTTTTCGCAATTCTTTTTAATCCGCAGATCCTAGTTTGACTGCCGCTGGAATGGAGCATTAAAAAGAATCTGTTGTTATATTCCTTGCCAATAACGTACTACACAGCCTATAATCCTTCGTGTCTAAAGTTATCTTACAAAATAAATAAAGTTTTGTCTCTATTTTATTTTTGTGGAAAAAAATTTTTTTTTTTCTGAAAAGTTTTGATAATATCTTATTATTAAAAATAATTCTTATGTTTAGTTCTGCTTAGTAGGGTTCTGTTAAATTCTGCAAAATTTTCCTCATCAAAAATGGGTTACAATTTTTTTAAAAATATAAATAATTAAGAATGTAAATTTAAATATGAATTTATTTTTGTACAATAATAAATACTTAGTGCATTGTTTTTCAAATTGTACATTTTTCTTGATTGCATTGTCTTATAATCCTCCTAATAACAAATCGAAATGATCCGATAGATTTTTTTAATCCTGCTAGCCGGAAGTTATCTTACAAAATTAACGAAGTTGTCTGCATTGTATTTTTGGAAAAACTATTCATATATGCTCTATGGTAATGATCATCTATCAACACTTATGATTAATTTATCTATTTTATTTCAGATCTGGGTGGTTTGTTATACAGAAATTTATAAATATGTTTGGCACATACTTAACATAACTTAAATTGTCACATTTGACATCTTTATCTGTTAAATAAGATGGCTTTTCAAAAAAGAAAAAAAAAAAACGTTTCACCAGACCGTAAACAAATTACATAACGCTATGCATGAATACCGGAAAACCCTTCTGTCTGCTTGCATCACATTCAGTTTGGAAGCGTTCCAAAAAAGGTTTGAAGATCAAAGCCAAGAGATTGCTTTATGAATAAATCATCATGAAAAACTTGGCGTGTTTTGGTGAAATATTAATAAGGGATTTTGTTAATACTCTAAGGCTGCTGATGCACAAACATGTGAAGGCCGTTGGATACTCACTGTGACTTGGCCACAGGGCGTACACATTTATTTTAACTTGGATGCCCCTCAAAAAATAAATAAATAAATAACTCGAAAATTATTTTGTTTATGTATTTTTCACTTTAAAAAAACTTCTTAAAAATAAATGTGATAAATATAACAAAAGAGAAGACAAATAAAGAATGCGACGCTTGATGTTACATTAATTTAACTTGTATTTTAGTATTGAAAATTTGTTGTACCAAAGCGTCAAATGATAAGTCAATTTAATTTATCAATATTTCTTGCTTATATATAAAAAATGAATATAATGTGATAAATATAAAAAAGCAAATAAAGAATGGGACGTTTGACGTTACATTAATTTAAATAGTATTTTAGTGTTGAAATTTTGTATAACCTAAGTGTCAGGCCAATTTTATTTATTTATAGATATTTCTGTAATATATAAAAAATAAATGTAAAAAAAAACAAATAAAGAACGTGACGCTTAACGTTACATTATTTAAATTAGTATTTTGATGTTGAATGTTTATTGTATCCCTCCGGCAAGTGATAAGCCAATATAAATTATTGGTAAATTTTTCTTGATTATATATAAGCATAAATATAATGTGATGCATATAATAAAAAGTAAAACAAGTATGTTACGCTTGATGTTACTAATCATAATTAAAATTCCAAAGTTGAACTTTTGCTGTACCGAAGCGTCAAGTGATAAGCCAATTTAATTTATTTACCAATATTTCTGTTATACTTATCTAAAAATGTTTGCTTATAAATATTAAATAATTAAACAGTCTTGAACATTTTACTTTGCTATCTAGCAATCTTATCTATTCCGTTTCAGTATTTTTACAAGAGAGTAATTACCGTACTAGGGTAGTATCTAAAGACGAGAAATTATACATATAAAGTTCTTACCTCCAGTCTAGGACTTTAATGGCAAAAGACCTGATCTTCTAGCCTACAATAAAATAGAAAGCATTTAATAGAATATTTTTTTATAATATATTTATTTTTGAAGTAACAAAAAGCTTAAAAAGTAACATTAAATCAGATCCCTGTCCATACTTTTTTATTATACATCTCATCGTTTATCTATTTTATTTAAGAAATATAAATGGTAATTACTAAAAAAAAAAAAAAAAAATTAGATTTTGTTGAAAGGATAAATTAGGCAAAGATGATCCAGTTTTAGATTAATAAAAAAAGTAAACATTTATTTATTATAAATATATTTTATTGCGTGTTTTTTATTTTATTACAGGTTAGACAAATAGTTATTACATGCTAACCTCGACATGGGACCTGTATCACATAAATGTTTTTACTTCTATGATATTTTTGCTATTAACATGATCCCTTTTAAAGTTATGCTCAAAAAAGTAGATGTTTTTGTTAGATAATATATTAAACTTCTCAAATATTATTGTGAACATATATTTTATGGAATCAATATAAAAAATGAACTCAATAAAATCCAATTTTTTTAATCACTGTTGAGCTTTTTACTACAAAAATCAAGCCAAATACGGAAACCATAAAATTAATGTATTGTTAGGCTTCAAGTTTTTATGAGCAGTTTTATTATATATATTAGATAATTTTCGAAGTTTATTTTGTATGTGTACAGCCCGAGGCCTTCACAAGCCAGCTCTAAAAACTTCCAATTTTATTTACTTCCTTGTAGTTGTTTCCGTTTTATTTTTCTTCAGTTTTTTACATAGTTTAAATAAAACTGTGGCTCATCTTGTTAAAGCTGCGATTAAAATTAATTAAAAAATTACGATTAAACTAAATAAACTTAATTAAAACAGAGGTTAAAGATTGAAAAAAACTATGGCTAAATCTAATTAAAAACTATCATTAAATTAATTAAACTTGGTTTAAATTGCATTTTAAACTAATTAAAAACTACAGTCAAAATTAATTAAGCTTGATTAAAACTAATTAATAAACTGTGATTAAAACGAATTAAATTTGGTTAAAACTGTGGTTAAAACTAATTAAAAAACTACGATTAAAACTAATTAAACTTGGTACAACTGTGCTCAAAAATTAAAAATTTACGGTTAAAACTAATTAAAAACTAAAGTTAAAATTAATTAAACTTGGTTGAAACTGTGATTTAAACTAATTGAAAACTACAGACAAAGCTAATTAAATTTGATTAAAATTGTGGTTAAAATTAATTAAAAAACAAATTAAAAACAAATTAAACGTTAAAACTGCCATTAAAAATGAAAAAAAAAAAATATTGTTGAAACTAATTAAAAACTATGGTTAAAATTAATTATACTTGATTTAAACTACGATTTACAATTAAATAAAAAACTGCAGTTTAAACTAATTAAACTTGGTTAAAACCAATTAATAAACTGCGGTTAAAGCTAATTAAATTTAGTTAAACTATGCTCAAAAATTAAAAATTTATTAAAAACTGTGGCTAAAATTAAACTTGGTTTAAACTGTTGCCCACCTCATCTATTTTACTTAAAAAATCGTTATAGTGGATTATTTTTGTTCGAAAGATTCCCAGATTGATGAAAATTCAGACATAGAAATGGATTTTGCTCTAGTTTAATAAAGAAAAAAATATATACATTAAAAAATATTTTGTCTATTATTATTATTATTATTTTTTAATTTTTAATTTTGCATTTTATTGCAAATTAGAAGGAGAAAACCTTTTGCCAATAACGTGCTCGTCTGAAGGCAATATTCCTATCTATGTTATTTATTTCTCACCATTAGTACAAGCGTCTTAACTCTATTGGCTATCGGTACATTAGTATCGTTAAAAACAAATTTTCCATTTTAAAATTATACCCACTCTCCGGTTACCTCTAAATAAAGCATTATAATGCCCAAGCCTATTTGAATCAACATACATTTGTGAAAACACATTGAATATTAAACAATAGATAGAAAGAAACCATTTGACTAATAATTATTGCATATTGTCACTACAAAATTCGAATCCAGTACTGAAATGTTTATTAAATCAATGTAAATTCAAGCATGAAATTCTATATTTACTCTTATTACATTATTATACAGTTTATTTTTAGTTTTATTGCCTACATATATACGTGTGTATTAAATAAATATACGATAGATAATTTTCAATATTTTCGTCCACTCCGGCGTCTTATACTGTGTATATATGGCTTTTAGCCTTTTCTTATCCACTTGGTCCACAGCTACATCTAGACCAGGCATGGGCAAACCTTTTTGATCGCGGGCCAAAAATCGGAGAAAAAAAAAAAAGTTTGGCGGCAAAGATAAATTTTTCTAAAATTTAAAAAATATTTATAATATTAAAAACCATTTATAATTACCATACTATTTATAATACTATTAACCAATAATATATATATACTTTATTTTTGAAACAGTTTACGAATAACCCAAACAAGCACTAGCTACTCTATACTTTTAATAATTTCACCACTATTTACAATGATGCTATATGTCTGAAATCTTTCCATACGCAATCAATAATATTAGAACTCGCGCCAAAGAAAAAGCCGCTGCCTGGAGCTTAAAACGCGCAGTCTGCCACATGTGAGGTCTAATTCACCTATATTGGATTCCCCTATGTCTGCTCTCCGAAAAGAGATAACGCTTGTTGGCGCCAATATACAGTTATAACTAACAAAGAACTTCCGCTTTTAACACTTTACCGATTGAAAGCTGTCTGTGCTTGCTATTTCCGTCGATTTATATTTTATAGAACGGATATAGAGAAAAGTAAAAAAGATCATCAGTTCCTTTGAAAAAAAAGGAAGAAAAAAAAAAAATATTTAATCAAAGTAGAAAAGGAGATGAATTTAACCTGTAATATATAAATATATATTTATTTTAATTTGTCTCGGATAGGCAAATTAAAATTTTATCGGCGGGCCGGATAGAACCTTCCGGAGGGCCGGAGTTGGCCCTCCCGTATTTTGCCCATCCCTGATCTAGACGAAGTCCATGAATCAGTGTACTCATGGAAGGAGGGAAGCTTCTGTTTGATGGAGCACCCGTAGGCAGAAAGTCTGACTTGGCTCCGTGACGCTGAAGAAAGGGACACTGCCTTCCTGGAGGATTTTTAGGGGGAGCTACCCCACATTTGAATATGGGTGAAACCCGAAAACTCCACCAGGTAGTCCGACTCACGAGGCAGGCAAGATTCTGAACCTCCCAAACGCCACCGAGCTCTCCTCGTTTTCTGAAATAGTGTCTACAACAATGCTGCCAATGGATTGAACCTCAGACCTAATGCTCACCAGTGGTGCACATTGCCACTGAGCCACGAGTTGTACACGAAACCGTTTAAATACAATAATCTAGATGCAAACGCTCGATTAAAAACGATGAGTAAATAAAAAAAAAGAGAAATGTAGTTAAAATATGCATTTTTAAAGCAAAATCACTGTCCGGACAAGAAAATATACATTACATTAAAGATATTTTATTACATTAAAGATATTTTATAAAATAATCAAGAAAATATTAGATAAAAATATACAATAACAATATTAAATAAAAAGAAAATATTAGAATATTTAAGATATAAATAAAAATAAATAATAATATGAATTACAATATTAGATTTTATCAATACTAACTAAATTTAAAAAATTACGATTTTCAAATGATGGATATTTTGATCTGATGTTATTCGCTACTGATAATGCAGATAAGTAACAGATAAAACGTCTACCAGGTTGTATGACTTAGCTTTAGTATACTGAGCAATTTTGCCGTTCATGGCAAAAATATTAAAACTTTCATTTGAACTTTGATTTCATTTCATCAAAATTTCATTTCTATAAAAATTTGTCATCTTTTGTCTAGAATTTAACCAATAAAAATTAATAAAATTCTTTATTAAATTTTATTATTCTTATTCTTTATTTTATTATTCTTATTCTTTTATTATTAATAAATTAATGATTTAAAATTCTTTAATTCGCTAATCCAATGTGCTATCAACCAAGCCCTGCATTTGATTTTAGTTCAGACAGTTAAATAAATACAAGTGATAAAATTTTAAAAATAAAGTATTTGATGAAAAATCAATCACTTACCGATTATTATAAAATTGAATATCAGATGTATTTTTCTTAATTTTTTAAAACTAACTTTTTAAATTCACAGCAAGACGAATTTATTGTGCTGCTCTCAAAGAAACAGTCAGAGAATCTTTTATTGATCTTCTTAGTGGCAGTCGCGTCATCTTGAATCTCACTGGCTATTTCTTGGATGTCGCTACATTTACATCAATATCCACAAAATGCTGGAAATACATCAATTACCTCAAAAATATCTTCGTTTATTTCTTCATTAAAATGAGTCTTCATTTCCTTTTTCTTGTGACACAGAACCTGTTTGTTTGTCTCAACGTCGTGCTCTGAATGTAAATGCTATTGATCCATGAAAAACGAAGCATAAGCACTGTCAGCTTTGAAAATTAATGTATAACTGAGAAAGATACATAAAAAATGGCATATAAGTGTATTTTATTTTACAGCTAAATAGAGATACGATCAAATCTTGCTCAGTTTCAAAATAAACTATATATTTTTACTAAATATATATAGTAACTATATACTTAAAGTTAAACCATATATTTTAAATTTAATTAAGATAAATATCTGCAATTTACTTCAGATAAAATGTTCAGAAAACAATCAACATTTTAAAATTAAGCAAAATTCATCATTCGAAATGATAGAATCTCTAGTATAAATTTTTACCCACGAACTTTTTAGTTAAGTGCCATTTATTATCATCAGTAAATGTAGTTTAAATATATATTTAAAAAATCATAAAATGCCTTAAAAAACACAAATAAAAATACACAATAGGCAGAGACTTTCAAAAATGTTTTTGTTTTGCCAGATCATCAAAAATAATACATTTATTTGTCAGATATAAATATAAAATATGAAACCAATAATTGAATCATTAGGTTTTCCTCGTAAATTATTTTATATTAATCACTAATACAAAATCCCTACGTTTTTAAATAATACATATCAAATAAATATTTATAAGAAATTTGAACATATATACATTTATAATATTACAAATGACACTCGAAATTTTCTATTTTAAAAATTATCTGTTATGATATTTATTAAAAATTGATAATAACTGCATCAAAAGATCAACAGCAAGAACAGCATATAAATGTTTAATTTTTTTCTAAAGTGAAAAATATTTAATTAAATGATACTTATATTTATTATTTAAAGTAAAAAAATTTTATTTAAGTAAAAAAAAAAACCTGAATGTAAAAAATGAATTTTACTAAAATAACATAAAATTATATTGAAAATTATCACAAATTTAAACCTTTTACCTTCAAGAATATTCCTAAAAAATATCTTTTATGTAGTTCTATTAATAAATTTATAGAAATTTATTACGTCATCCAAAGGGAAGCAGACGATTTACGAACTAATGGAGTTTAGATTGTTTAAATTTATTTTGAAGTTCATTTAATTTAAAAAATGATAGTTTTATTTAAAAAGAATTTATGAGAATTTTATTGTAATTTTTCGATGGGCAACATATAAAAATGAACGAACCCTGAAGAAAATCCCTCTGTATTTTTAATTTTATATTGTTTACATCATTAATAATAATTCATTTATCCTAATCATTCATTCGAAATTATTTTTATGCATTTTTGTACTATTTTTTGCGAACATTAAGCAACATGCTGATAAAAGCAGACGAATCTTGTTTTTAAAATAAAAATAATATTAGTTTAAAAAAAACTAAAAAACACGCTTTTAGAGTTAATCAAATTAAAAAGTAAAAAATAATTGTTAACATAAGAATAAAATGACACGAGAAAATGAATGTCACTGTTCTAAAAAGCGTGGGGTGGTGCTCGATATCAACCGTTATAATTTTCACTAGTTTCATTCCGAAATGCAGAGTTAGTTTTAAAATGTCATACAAAGCACCCCACGCTATTAGAACAGTGACATTCATTTTCTCGTCAGTCATTTTATTCTTATGTTAACAATTATTTTTTACTTTTTAATTTGATTAACTCTAAAAAGCGTGTTTTTTAGTTTTTTTGAACTATTAATTAATTTTTTACTTTTAGTTTGATTAACTCTAAAAGCATGTTTTTTAGTGTTTTTAAACTATAATATTTAAATGAGGTGTAATTGTAATTGTGAGTAAAACAAGGTTAAATGCGACTATGTCGAGCCAGCCAGGATTCGAACAGGGAATCTCCTGATCCGTAGTCAGGCGCGTTATTCGTTGTCCCACAATTTGAATGCCTTACTGTACTTTCATTCTACATGGGTTAAATTGCTCTTCATAAGTTAAAATAAAATCTCTCAGCCTGGCGATCCTAATCATGATGAGATAATAAACTTATCAAACTATTTTAGTGTCGTCGGTCCTTGATAAGTCTACAACGTTTAAATTAAATCTGATCGTTTAAAGTAGGGCAAAATCGAGCCCAAAGAGTCAGTTAAAACAAACATTCAGGTGAAACTAATATAATAGCGTATTAAAAAGAATCGACTGTTTTCTTTCTGAAAGATGCCTGTAAATGTTTCTTTGCAGCTTAAATAGTGTATATGAAGAGAAACAGATCTCCAGGGGAAAAAGTCAGTTACACACATACATACATACATACAAACATACAGGTGAAGCTAATAAAAGCGTATTAAAAAAAAAAAACACTGGTTCCCAAAATTAAGGAAAAAATATACAGAATATGATTGTGAAATTTCTATTCACTAAAATATTTGTCAGAAACATTAATGAAGCAGTTGTTTCTGATTGTTTCGCAATAATCTGATTTTTCCCACAAATTAGACATAAAAGAAAAATAATAGGTTTATTTATTTTTGTCTTGAAGACGCATAAAATGGAAACATACTGAAAAAGCATAGCAAATGTGTTTAATAAGTGATCAGCTTTAATATGGAATGTGATCTATTGTAATAGCTATGCAGGCGCTGTAGAAATGTCCCATGTTCAAAATGATGATGATGCGTCTTGAATATCACTAAGCAGTTACTACTTGCAGAAATTGCAAAAGCTTTACAGTCTGTTTTCGGCTTCATATCCTATGAAGTTTAATAACAGTAATCCCACTAATTTGTATATCATATTCTGATGCACTAGCTGCTTAATTTTTAAGAAATTTTAGCTTCGTATCCAATGGCGTTTTGCAATGTCAGCTCTATTAATTTTCATATCTTATTTTAATGCATTCTTTTTATGTAATTACTTAATATATATATGAAAATTTACTTATATTTTACCATGCAATCGCAAATCTTCTAGTTTTTCATTAATTTTCAGAAACGAATGTATCATCAAGAATTACTTTTTAATTATCAAAAGTCTTCTTAGAAGAAGCATAAAAGAACAAATTATTTACAAAGTTAATTTAAGGATTCCCAAATTAAAAAAAAAAGAACTGAAAAGCGTACAACAATAAAATAAACCAGAACATAAAGAACGTCTAGAATTTTAAAAAAAATATAATAAATGTAAATAAATATCAAATAAGGGGGGGCAACGGGCGTACCGGTTACGGAGTTCCTAGATGGGTTTAAGAACCACAATACCTCCACATCTTAATTGAGTTAAAATATTTGCACAAAATGAATTTGCTTAAATTAGAGAATATTAATATATAATAACTAAAACAATTAAAATTTAGGAAAAACATCTCTTGCTTGAGAACAGTTAAAGCAAGAGATCGAAAAAGCTAAATCTATCGGTACAATTAGGAGTCCGTTGACGGTGCCAAAAAAAAAAGATAAAAGGTTAGATTTAAAACAAAGATTTTAAGAAAATAAAATAAAATAAAAGGAATTAGGATAATACAAGCTTACATGCAATGAGATATTGTAGCAAAACATTTCTAGCAGCGGTTATCCTATCCCCTTGTTGACATTTCTCTTTTGTTCTCCTTTTTTTAATTACATATTTAAAAAATGATGATAGTTTTCATTTAAGTAATCTTTTCTTTATTTTTATTCACTTATAATTATTACATATTTTTTAATTTTGCTTTATTTTTCTTTCCATTTAATTCTTTTTAAATTTTTACTAAATTTTCAGGGACTGTTGCATATCACTTGGCATGTTGTTTTTGTGTTATTTTCTTTCTTAATACATCCATGAACTCTACTTGCAAGTTAGAAGTTTAAGGCCCCTTTGGGGTCAAGGTACTCCGTCAACCATCAATGCCTACCTGCTGTATCAAAAATGTAAAAAAATAATTATCCAAGATAGTAAACAATTTGTAATATTTCATAAACAATTTTAATGGAATTCTCATGCAATAAAAAAAAAAAACAAACAAAAAACGACATCTGCAATATTAAATCAATAATGCTTATAATACGAAACACGAGAAAAATAAATGATCCAATGAAAAAAAAAAAAAAAAGAACATTAAAAATTGGGAAGTTAAAGCAACAGCAAAGGGGAAAACTCGCACAATTTTTAAAACAAAAGAGAAATTGCCTTAAAGGTCATCCATAATTATCTCATCTGCAGATGAAAATGAGACCTCAACTGAACAAACAAATTATCTTTACCAGTGCAGACTGATTGAAACATTTCTTTAAATGCGAACGTGACAGTCATTTTCACCTTAATTTGGCGTGAAGTGCATAAATAAAGACTGATTTATAGATGATAAAAATAAAAGAAAGAAAGACAAACAATTCTTAATTCTTTTTAAATATATTCTGGCCAACGCATCCCAGCCAGGCAGTTAAAGAACAAAAAAAAAAAAAAAAAAGGTTCTCATTTTTGCAGTAAACTTCCTGCTCCCGTAATAATGACGTCATTAGTCAAGCCCGAAGGCTAATTTTCATTTGGTTGTTTTGTTTGGACTTCCCTGTCTAGGTAGATGCTTTTTATTATATAACGTAACTGTTATGGCTAAAAGTAATTTCGACGAATGACATTGTTATTTGACATTTTTATTCTTTTCTAAGTGATAGTCCATTGCTAAAAATGTTAAGCAAGAAGTATGACCTCCACTTGTTGATGCTCTAGTGCGGGAAGAAACATACGATTGTGAAATCGGTTGTTCTAATTAAATTATCAACTAAACTTTTTATTTTTCATGAAGCAGAAAAACAGTGATTACTTCTAGTTTTTGTGAATGAATTCTATAAATTGTAATTATAGAATTATATATATAGTTATAGAATTATAATTATCGAATTCCATAATAGAAATAGAATTATAATTATCGAATTCCATAATTTTAGAATATAATTATAGAATAATAATTTATCGAATTCTATAATATAATTATGGAATTCTATATAATTATAGAATTCTATAAATCTAATTCTTCTTCAAATGTACGTTTTTTTTTTATTTCACTCAATTCTCCTTGATTTAGATAGTAAATTTAAAAAAATGTTCCAAACTTATTGTTAAAAACAATAAGTTATTATTAAATAACAATAAAATTTTGTTCTTAACTTAAATTTCAAAAATTAATTATTTAATTTAAATTTTTTTCTCAAATCATTTTCAATGAAAGCAAAATATTTCAAAGCTGGCCTCTATTTTAGGATAAAAAATAATTAAAAAAAGTACATAATTTTATAATGACCTATTGTAGTGTTAGCTACGACGATGGTTTCCAAGACTCGTGTAATAGAAATCTGTTGTTTAATTAGTTATTTACTTTGTGGAATTATTTTATATATTTATAAATAAAAATACATTTTTTTCCATCTACATTTTTTTTTTATTTTGATGACAAAGACATTAAGCCTTCATTTAATTGAAAATAATAGTCCATGAGATAAAATTTTTAAATAACTAACAGACATTTTTTACTTCTTATATTAGAAATATCAATAAAATAACTTATAACCAGACATTCTTAGAAATTTAACGTTTCCAACTATTTAATGTTGATAATTTTTTTATGTTCTCTTTTTATATTGAGTCCCATTTTATTTTAATTAATATTTTTCAATAGCTCCATTATCCTTTATTTATGAATTATTATTTAACTATTCATCTTTTAACTATTTATCCTTTACTTATCCATTATCATTAACCCCATTATCCTTGATTTATTATTATCCATTTATTTTAATTAATAATTTTCAATAGCCTTCAATATTTTTGTAATTAGTTATTAAAGCTGTACTATTTAGAAATCAATAAAAATATAAGATCAATTTTCTGTTTAATTGAAATGTCAAAAGAAAAAAATTATTTTTCAAAGATTTCTTGTTCTGTTAGCATATTTTTTTGAAATTTATCGAAGCACATTTTAAAATACGTTACTAGTAATAAAGTCTTTATTTAATATAGCTATTTGCTATTTTAATATTTTATTTGAACGTTTATTTATTTCGTTTAGTAATTTGTTTATTTTGATTAAAACTCCATTTAATAAACAATGAATTATTATTCATTTTATTATTTCCAAATGCTAATTCTAAGATATTTCTATTTTTTTATTTCAAACTGTTAATATTTCAATGATAGTTTAAAAATATGATTAATTACATTGTCAATAAAATACATAATAAATTAAGTAGATTTTTTTAATGATATTGCCGAGATGCATATATTCAATATATTTCTGAAAATTAAAGTGTTATTACTAAACAATAATTATTTATTATTATAAAATATATGATAGTATACATAAATATATGATAAAATTGTTTAGAGTTGAAATTTAAAAAATAAAAAATAAAAAGCATATCCAATTGCTTGTAGTTACGAAAATGAAAGATAGATGGCACTGATTTAACTGAAGTTGGCAAATTCAAATGAGTAAAGAACGATGGATGCGCAATGAATTTCAGAAATGTTATAGTATAATAAAAATAATGTAATAGTATTATTGTAGTTATTTGAATTATTGTAAATAGGCACTTTTTTTTATCTTTATATGAGTGTTCTAATAAATAAAATGAATTTTCATGCCAAATTATATCACATAGATATATAGAATATATTTCTGAACATTAAAATGATATTAAGAAACAATAAGTAATGATGTGTTTATTATTATTATCATATAAAAATTTTTTATCGAAAACAGGCAAAAGCATGAACTTAAAATTCAGACTTCAATGAAAGATTGTACGTAAAAACATATCCAGGCTTCTTTCCAATATAAATGAACACACGTGGATTTTTATTTTCAAGATACAGTAACATCCTTTAATTCCGACATTCGATAGTTCTGCGCATTCTATAATCTGGCACCGATTGAGCCTTCGTTTTCGTAATTTTTTGTATGGATTCAAACGTTTGTAGACCATGACTGCCAGATGGCGACAGATTTAGAATATGTGTAAATACATCAAATATTAATCTTCTAAATTGTTATCTAGAGAGCTTTATCTAAATTATATTGACGCTAGATAATTGGACAAAATTGCTAATCCGGCACTGCCATGGTCACGAACGTGCCTTTTTAAAGTTATTGTACTATAATTTTTATACTCCATTTTTTATACATATTTATTAAACTACATTTTACATAATCTGTTTTTCTGTTATATATTGTTCTGCGTCACTTTATTAAGAAGAACAACATAATGTATTTCAATTCGACACATATGGCTGAAATTTTTTTTTAAAGAAGATAGCCAAAATAAAAATCACGAAAATCAAAAATTGAATTGCCAAAGAGGAAAACGTTCAATATGATATATAACATCGTACATTCAGTGTGATATATAATATCATATTAAACATTTTCCTCTTTAACAATTCTAATTTGGATTTTCGGGATTTTTATTATATATAATATCATATTGAATGATATATAATAATAATCTTTGATATATAATATCATATTGAACATTTTCATCTAGAACAATTCTAATTTGCATTTTCAGGATTTTTAATTTGGCTATCTTATTTAAAATTTTTTCAACCATGTGTATCGAATTAAAACATATTATGTTATTCGTCAGAATCAAGCGACGCAGAACAATATGTATAAAAGCAGACTATGTAAACTGTAGTTTAATAAATATGGAATATAATATATTATAGCACAATAACTGTAATTCTGCATTAGCCAGAAATCGCTGATTTCATAGATTTATGTTATTAGAGCCAAAAGTTACTAAAATAAATGATATTCGAAGTATGGAAAAGTAAGTTAAATTAAAACTTGAAATAAATAAATGTATTTTTATGTCATACATCTATAAGGTTCATATTTCACTTATGTATGCCACAAACATTCCACTAACGGACAATAAGGATTGAATATATCCTAATCCTTAAGGGATACCTTTGCATGTCGTACAAGAATTATCATTCCTCATTTACGTGTCGTACAAGAAAATCCTGGAAATCCCCACTGCACAGACTGATTCTTGATGCGAGTCACTTTATATATGTTGTCACAATCGTCATCGAATCACCTCGATTGGAAAAGCACTATCTCCAAATGGAATTAAAAATAACACATATTTTAACATAAGTTAACCAAACAAAGCATAATTAAATAATTACCATGAAATAAGTATCAATGTACTCAACGAAGGTGAAGTTACGAAAATAGGTTGCAGGTTTGAAAAAAATTGGTTCCACCTAAAACAATTAATTACATCTTACATTAGTTCAAGGCAGATTACTGTCCTGAAAAATAGCAACAGAAAAAAGTGATAATGTTATTACTAATGATGGATTTACCCAACATGAATGTATTTGAATAATGAGGGTCATTTGTAATTATAATGGGTGAGAGATCGATAACACTAAACAACGTGTTGCTTTGTAAACAACGTATTTGAATGTATGCAATGATTGTACTCGATTTAATGATTCCACTGTTCTTTCGTAATTTAACGTGTCGTACAAGAAATCATCTCCCTCATTTGCATGTCGTACAAGAAACACCCAGAAAACTCTCACTGAACAGACTGGTGATTGACGCGAACAACTTTATATGTTATCACAATCGAATTTCCTCGATTTGAAAAGCACTATCTCCGATAGACGCTTACCAGAAAAAATAAACCAATATATTAAAATAAGTTAACTAAACAAAGTATAAACAAATAATATAAACAAAAAATTTTTAAAGTCAATTCCTACATTTTTTTTTTTTCAATCTGATGAAAGTCCTTTATAAATAATTTTCATTCATTTTTTTTAAGTTTATCTGGCGCTATCTATTGGTAGATATAGGCAATTTAAATCTAAAAAAAAACTAAAATTAATTAAATTTAATTACTGAATTAAATTTAAAAACTGACTGAATTAATATTTGATTAAACTGTATTTTATGAACGACTGGAATAACAAGATATATATAAAGGGAGAGTGTAAGCATAGAAGGAATTGAAATAAATAATAATCAAAATAAGTGTCAAAATCCTCACCTAAAACATTTAATTACAAGTTAAAAAAAAAGTGTATTTGAACTTTTGCCCACTACCATGGATGAATAAAAAGTCATTTGTATTTTATGAACGATTGAAAATTTGAACAAGATATATAAAGTGTCACAAGAAATCATCGTCCCTCATTTGTGAGAAAACTACTGAATAGATTGATTATTGATGAGCTAATAGCCAAGTAATTTAAATAAATAAAATAATCATCAAATTAAATAATAATCATCAAAGTACTCAATGAAGGTGAAGTTACAAAAATAGGTTGCAGGTTTTTAAAAAAAATTGGTCTCACCTAAAACATTTAATTACATCTTACATTAGTTCAAGGCAGTTAGTTGTCCTGAAAAAATAGCAACAGAAAAAAAGTGATAATGTTATTACTAATCATGGATTTACCCACCACCTTCTCATACATGAATGTATTTGAATAATGAGGGTCATTTGTAATTATAATGGGTGAAAGATCGATAACACTTAACAACAATATGCTGCTTTGTAAACAACGTAATCGAATGTCTGTAGTATTCCGATTTAATGATTCCACTGTTCTTTTCCAACAAGTTTCTTCTCTCCCAATTCAGAGAGACCTTGAACCAGATGCCTGCTGGCGGAAAGCGTGCACCAGGTCACTCACAACCTTGTAGGAGGAAGTGGTTAAAGAGAGCTTTCTTTTTAGCAAAAACACCAAAACAATTATTTCGACGGGAAAATAAAAAAGGATTGTTTGTGGTATTTCTATTCCGGTTTTTGCGTTTAATTGAAGTCTGAGCTTCATTTTTCGAATGATTATGGTTATCTTTTTTCATTATTATTGATTGTGTTTCAATGCTGCAGCTCTAAACGATTCGTTTCATCAGTCAGAAATGTTAAATTAATGGTGTAATATAATTAATTAGTTATTATGTTACATTTTCATTTAATGCTGTATGCACAGAGTGTATGATAGCCAAGGGCTGCTTTAACACTATGTATATAAGTAAAAAATAAATAGTCATATTAATTATTGAAATATATATAGAAGTAAAAATAAATAATCATGTTAATATTAATTACTGAAATATATATATAAGTAAAAATAAATAATTATAATAGTTATCAATTGTTAATTCAACGCCAAGCTCTAAACAATTCACGTCTCGTCAATCAGCAATGTTAAATGAATATTGCAATAGAATTAATTAGTTATTATGTTGCATTATTCATTTAATGCTCTATGCACATTATTATGTTGCATTATTCATTTAATGCTGTATGCATAGAAAACCACGGACTGCATTAACACATTGTATATATGTATATAAGTAAAAAATAAATAATAATGCAATGCATACATGCAAAAACGATTACTGATTGTTATTTCAACGTTACAGTTCTAAACAAATCTTTCCATCAGTCAGCAATATTAAAATGAATATTGCAATACAATTAATCAGCTATTATGTTGCATTATCCATTTAATACTGTATGCACAGAGCTCTGAAACCCACGGGCTGCATTAACACATTGTATATAAGTAAAAGATAAATAATAATACAATGTATATATGTAAAAAACAATTGATATAATACAAAATAAATGAATAATTTTATCCGTATTCTTGTGTTAATTTGTCTGGATGTGGATTACTTCATGCAATAGCTGCTCTTGGGGTCTGAATGGTCGAGTGGCTAGAGCTCGGTACCACAGGTTTCGAGTTCGAGTCTTGGCGGTACCACGGATGTTTGTAATGGTTCGGAATCCACCAAACCATAGGTTCAGACCTAATACGGCTGTAGAGTAGGATTAAGGATTCGGTTTAAAAATCCTACTCCCAACTCTTTTATAAAATGTCATTTTATTTTCCCAAATTCTAGTAATTAATATTCAAATTATACGTTATGAGATAATTCAAATGTACCTTTCAGTAATACAATCAGTAGCAAAGATATAAACATACCAAGTAAGTATTGAAAGACTTTTTCTCAGCAATGATGTTTATAAAAGGTATCTTTTGTCCACAAGACAAGGACATCTTATACAAGCTATTCTGTTATTAATAACAAAAAGATAAATATATAAAAAATATAACATCCTTGTTCTTGAAATGTACAGTTTCCTTTTACTTGTCTTAAGCTATTCTGTTATTTGTTTCTTCTCCAACTTGGTCGACGGAACATCTAGATTAAGTCTAAGAATCCGTGTGACTTAAAGCTACGAGTCACGATAAAGGGTAAAAAAATGCATCTTCTTTTTTTGTCCTTGATCTTACGGCACAAAGACATGGGGAACCCTAAGGAAGAAGTCTGACTTTATCCCACCCGATTTTATCCCGGGCAATGGGTACCCATTTTAGTCGCCTTTTACGACATGCATGGGTTACAGTGGGAATATTCTAATCTCTGACCCATACAGGGTGATATATTCTAGAATACTTTGGTACCTGTTCAAATTTTTGTTCGATAGTTCAATTCAGTACCATTTGGCCAGAAATTTTCATAGAACACACATTTTTTGTATGCAAATTTTAAATATAAAGACGTCTTTTAAGTGATTACAAATATTGCACCTTTGAGTTATAAAAAATTCTTGGTTTTGCGAAATCTATTTTTGTAGGTATACCAGTTACAATCATCATCAACATCAGTGGTGTAACAGCCCCATGGTGGACAAAGGCCGTCTGTTTACTGGCAGATTTCGAAACATGAGACATTTTTCTTTTTACTGGGTAGGGTTACCAACCCTACGCCAACGCTCTTCAGTCATATCAGACTGGACCTACTGTTTAAAAAGTGGATTCGAACCACTACAAACATCCATGGCACCACCGGGACTCGAACCCGAAGCCTGTGACACCGAGTGCCAGAGCGCTAGCCATTTGGCCATCAGACCGAGTTACAATATAATTTAGGGCTTCATATTTAACTTTGATAGTAATTGTAACAAAAATGTATTGAAAACCCACTACTTATTATCAATACATTATAACTTGTCAAGGTTAAGGTGGGTCGCTACCGCATTCTAAAATCTCGCGAGTACTGACACAGTATTTAGAGATGAAAAGGGCAATACCCTTCCGTGTACCACACGGAAGTACCACAAATCAGTAAGCTGTAAAGATATTTCGTTGGGCTAGAGAAGGTGGAAAAGAGGGTGCGAACTTCTAGTTCAACTTTGGGTGATGTTCACCTAAAAGCTAGTTCAAAAATGGGGGTGTAATATAGGAGGAATCTCTTGGTATATTCTGTCCTTTGTGGAGGTGTTTCTTGTTGTACAGCAGATCTCCCTTACAACCTGAGTAACGCTGAATCTGCTCTATATTTACCATGAATTAAGTTTCCAATATTCAAAAACGCTATAACTCGTTTTATCTAATCTGTTGTCATTCTAATGCAGCTGACAATACAGATATAGTTAATCTTTTATGCCATAAGCAAGGGCTGCATCGCTGTTACTCATTTAGCCCTATGGGGCACGTATAGCTTGAAGATATGCTACGGACGCGAGTAACAATACCCTCACAACGCTTTACTATCCTATTAGACCGGGACCTACGGTTTAAAGGGGAATCCGAACCCCTACAAACACCCATGGCACCGCCGGGATTCAAACCCGAAACCTATGGTACCGAACACCAGAGCGCTAGCCACTCGGCCATCAGGTCTCTTGTATCTATCTATCTATCTCCCCGTATCTATTTTATCTAATCCTTTTTAATATATATTTAAAATTATATTTTATGTTACATTTATATATTTTCTTCAAATAATAAGATATTAATTTCAAAAACGATTACATTTACTGAGGACGATTTTAAAAACCAAAAATTTTGTTATAAATTAAAAAGAAATTTTTCTTAAAAGGACGTTAATCGAAATTTAAGACTTTTATGATGTCATGTTCATTTCGCAACTTGTACAACTTGAACAGGAACTGAAGATGCTATAAAGAATTAAAGTCCCGATTCCTTAAAACAGGTCGCACGATCAATAAGAAAACGACTCTGGTCAGCCTTGAAATATTATATTGTTGATATTTAAAATGCTAGTTTGATGATGTAAATTTTATAACTAGTCTTTTTAACATCAGGTCAAGCAGTTTAATGTTTTCTTTATGTCCGTATTTAGAAGTTACCTTATAATAAAATTGAAGACTCTTTCTAAACCTTTTGAAATGTTTGACCTCAATTTTATTATAAATAACGCATTCGAAATTATTAATTTTATACTTTTAACGATAAAAATGAATGATAGATTGTTTGTGTACGCATAACAAATGTTTTTACCAAACAGATCAGTTAAAAATATCGTTTACATAATATTAAATAAAATTAGTGTTTTCAAAATTTTCTACAACTTTTAATTGAATATTTTAAACAAATTTCACTGTATCTTATTACACGTGATGAATACCTAATTAAGTTTTATTTGTTCATTTCATTCATAGTTCAACAGTAAAATAGCACATGCGATTCCGTTAAGGCATGCTGTCACGATTTTGAAAAATGGTAGACTCAATTGTGAGTTTTGCACAACGCAAACAGAAAATTATATAACCATAGAAAGAACAAGATACAATTTCGTTATGACAGAGAGGTTTTATGAGAGATCACTGTCCACATATAAAGAGATTGTTTTGCAAAAACAGTAGAAGTTTCCCAAACTTTCTGCAATACGACGTGCAACTTTTGAGCATTTCCTTTGAACATTTTTCTCACACAATTCTATAAAACAACGTTGATATGCCCAATGCTACTGCGGCCTGATGATCAATTAGCTAGCGTTCTGGCTTGCCTTCACAGGCTTCAGGTTCGAATCCTGGCGGTGGCATGGATGTTTGTGAGTGACTAATCCGCTCTAAACTGTAGGTCACGGTTTAATTAGCCCAAAGTGTGCACAATATGGCCGTAGAGCAACAAACCAAACCAATGCCCAATACGGGAACCAATGCACCCAATATGTAACTGTTGAACATTTTTTACACACCATTCGATAAGACAACATTGACACGTCAATACGATGTGCAATTGTTGTACAGTTTTGTTTCTGAATTTTTTTCACACCATTCTATAAATTAACATTGACACATTCAGTACAACGTGTAAAAACGTGATGAAAGTTTCGATTTCAGAACATTTTCCCATTTTATTCTGTTAGACAAAGCTGTTGGTTTGATTTAGGTTTGTCGCTCTACGGTCATCTTAGGCTAAATATACCGGGACCTACAGTTTAAAGTGAATTCGAACCACTGCAAACATCCATGGCCACGCCCGGACTCAAACCCGAAACCTGTGGTACCGAGCGCCGCAAAACTATCGGAAACGAGCAAATATTAGCTGAACATTTCCTACAGCATTCTATAAATTAACATTGACTTGCAGCTGTTGAAGAGTTTCAGCTGAACATTTTCCACATCATTCTATAAGACAACGTTGTCAACGATGTGAAAGAGTTTGAATGTGAAGAGTTTTTGATGTTGAAGAGTTTCAGCTGAATATTTTCCTATACCATTCTGCAAAACAATATTGACATGCCCACCACTGTTGAACATTTCCGCTGAACATTTTCCCCACATCATTCTAAAATACAACGTTGACGATACGCCCGATACTAGGTGCAATTATTGAACATATGAGCTGAACATTTTCCCATGTCGTTCTAAAACACAACGTTAACGACACGACCAATACGACGTGCAAGTGTTGAACTTTTTTGGCACATATGAATACGCTGACACGTCCAGTTCGAAGTACAACTGTTAAACAGTTTCCGTTTTTGAACATTTCTACACCATTATATTAGACAACGTTGGCGACGACATGAAACTGTTGAAGTGTTCCCCCTCAACATTTTCCCACCACATTTTAAAATATAATGTTGACGACACGCTCTATGCGATGTGTAACTGCTGAACATATCGTCGAACAATTTTACCACACTATTCTATAAGACAACGTTGACACACCTACTATAACCAGCAACCAAAAAAGATGTTTTCTTCCTTATAAAGGCTTCACGTATAATTTCTTATGGTTTGGGAGAAAAGAACAAAGTGTACAATTTGTAATATTTTTAATATAATAGTTGATATTAATAAAATATTAAATTTTTACAAAAGATTCAAATTATATATTAAAAATATATATATCCAAGCGATACATTTTATATTAATATTTAATTTATTAAACAGATTAAAATGACTAAAATTTCAATTTTCCTAATGTTTTCTGCGTAATAGTAGTATTACTTCAACGTTGAGGTAACAATAATAATTTATTTAAGATATGCACCAGAGGAGATAGAAAAGAATTTGCAATTTGATTAGTTCAAAAAGAATTTTGCGACTAAAATTAGATTATTATTTTTAATATTTAATTGAAATTTTCTACGTAATTCGATGAATTATTTTTCTTTAAAAAGGCTAAAATAAATGTAACATATTTCGAAATTACTTTCAATAATTGAATTAGTTAAATAAAAAAAAATATTTTTGTTGAAAACATGGAAAAACTGAAATATTTCTGAATAAAAGAGCGATAAAGTTTTTATGGTATCTTTTACAACTGAAAATAAATCTGACACTAAAATTAATTTGAAATCAATAAAAAAAAAAAGATTAATATGGAATTTTTTCCCCAGAATCAAACCAAAAAAATTTTTTTAATTAGAATGTATTTCCATTTAAAACATTAATATTACAAATATTCTCTAAAAAAAGGAATTTCTTTGAAATACACTGAAAAATGAAATTAATTTTTATAATTAAAATACCAATTTTTAAATTATAGAAATTTACTAAGGAAATATGTGAAACAAGAAGTTAGTTTTTTAAACTCATCTTGGTTAAAAATAAAAAAATAATGATAAGATTTTTAATTATATATCCTCTATTTTTTGTGAACTGTCAAGAAGATAAAAAAAATTAACATATGCTACATATTTTTGATTTCATATTACCATAGAAATACTATTTCACTATTTTCTTAATTCAGAATTTTCTTGTTTCCTTTTCTATTAACTTAGTAAGAAATTGAAAAAATAATTAAAATACCGTCAGCCACAATGAACCATATTTCATTTATTTTTCTATAATTTATTATAAAAATATTATAAAAAAGAATTTTGTATAAAATCCAATTTAGTTTAAAGAATTTTTTTGGGTCATTTTTCTTAAACAGCATTGAAAAGATTTAAAGGTCCTTTTTGTAAAAACATCATAAAATAAAATTTGGCTAATAACTTAAATTCTGCAAATTAATTATAAATTTGAAGGATTTGTAAAATAGAATAAGCTGAAGGTCGTAAAATAATTATTATAACAGATACTTCTGTAATCTTAGCTACGAATTTTAGAGGAATTTTTAATCAAAAGGATATCCTCCTAAGAACGTTCATAAACAAAAACTAAATTAACTTCATCTAAATACAAAAACTGAATGATTTACAAATTCCTTTCATTCAAAATTTTAAATTTCATTAATTATTTCCGGGTGCATTGAACCTTTTGTTAAACACATGACCATCACTATATGTGATAAAAAGCAAAATTATATCGTTAGAATTCTTTAATTACAAATTTTAAAAATATTTAAATGTTTTCATGAAAAGAAAGAAGGATGCTCAACTTCAATCATAAATAATTAATTAAGTTTGTCCTTCAGAATTTAATTTTTGCCGTACATTCATTTAAACTTGTGCGATGTAAAAAGTAAAAATTCATAAAATAGTTCCTCAAAAACTACTGCTTGATAAATTATGGGCAAAAAAAAAACCTTCTTGTTTGAGAACTCATGTTAATATTGTGTAAAACAGAAAATTCTTGATAGACAAAGTGGTTTATTTTTTTGCCAGAAAGACTTCAAAAAATTTATTATTCATATTCAGGGCCGGATTTAGATGAAAAGAGACTATTTCCACTTATGAGGCCCTTTCACTTCCCATTTTTAAGTTTGTAAATTACATGAGAGATAATAAAATACACCATTACTGGGTATATATATATATATGTTAAATGAAACATGTTGTGATGGGTGCTAATCTTTATAAAAAATGTGACACAAAAAAAGTCGAAAACACTTATTTTTACATTTATTCTCAGCACCCTATATAGTAAATAATAACTAATCAAACGTAACACACAGCATTTACAAAAGAAACAAAATTCAAATAATAAAAATTTTTGACTACGAAAATAAAATATGCAATAAAATTATCATAAAAACTATACTTTGTTGCAATCTAGTACATACAAATGACAGACCAAATGCGCCGAACGGGTTGATCTTAACCAATACATTTTTATGTTTGTTTATCAGTCATATGTGTAGAAATTCTCCTTATTTTTGATTCAGTGTTTTAGTGTTTACTGTTTTTAGAATAGTGTAAATCTAATTTTGCTAACAATGTAGGCCCTCTTGATCTTGAGGCCCTAGGCTGAAGCCTAGTTAGCCTATAGGAAAATCCGGCCCTGTTCATATTTAAGTGTTGCATTGAGAAAAATCCAGTAAATTCCTAAGAAGACAGTCTTATTACTTCATATCCACGTCACATCCGGAAGATTGTCATAAATCAATCTGATTGCATGATACCCATATTACATAAAATTGGGAATATTCTTATCAAGTAGTCTAGTTGCCCGATGTTCACATTGTATGAAAATACAAAAAATTACTATTAATTGATTTGGTTGCTTAACGCCCTCATTTCATGACAAACCGAAAACCAACTATCAAATAGTTTGGTTGCCAAATGTCCACATAGATTGAAAAAAAGAAAAATTCCTATTAAGTAGTCCGGTTGCCTTATACCCACGTTGCATAAAACGAAAATTACTATCAATTAGTAATATAAAAAAAAAAACTGTCATCAGTGCTACTTTTTTCATACCAACATCGCATGAAAAGCTGAGAAATTTCTATATAAATAATTTTCATTCATTTTTTTTTTAAAGTTTATTTTTTTACGCCGTCATCGATAAATATTTTCATGCAATCTTAAATCTAAAAAAAGAATAAATCTTAAAAACTAAAATTAATTAAATTTAATTACTGAATCAATATTTGAAAAACTGTATTTAACATCCAGTGTCATCCACTACAAGTTAAAAAAAAATGTGTTTGAAGTTGAGTGGATGAATGAAAAGTATTTTTATGAACGATTGAAATTTGAACAAGATATATTATAGGGAGAGTGGGAGCTAATAGTTGGAATTGAAAAATGAAAAATTACCATCAATTAGTCAAGTTGCCTGATGCTGACATTGCATAAAAAAACCGAAAAATTACCATCAATTAATCAAGTTTCCTGATGCCCACACTGCATAAAAAACCGAAAAATTCCTATCAGTTAGTCCTGTTGTCTGATACCAACATCGCATAAAAAACTGGAAAATTTCTATAAAATATTCCTGGTTGCCTAATGATCACATTGCATATAAAACCGGAAAATTTCTGTCAAAAGTCCTGGTTGCTTTATGCCCAAATTGTATGGAAAATTAAAAAATTCTTATCAAGTAAACCGATTGTATCAAATGGTAGTAAACCAAATAGACTGGCTGTATCATTGTATGGTTGGAAGTGACGTGTTGAGGAAAGAACACATTTTCAAACAAATTTCTCCCAACAGCCAGAAACAATGCACCAACTGATATCCGTCACGTGATGAGTTTCAAGTCTTCTCGCTGGCAAACATGATGCGCACTCTATTATACTTACTTTGTGTTTGAAACTGTGTTTTTACGAGACTGCAATCGAGAGACTACATTAGGGGACCTGGTTGCTCGACTAAGTGGTTCGAAATCCTCTTTTAAACCGTAGGTCCTGGTCTAACATGATCGTAAAGCGTTGCGGGGGGGTATTGTTACTCAACGTGCCTTGCTTATCTTCAAACTACCTGGGTATTGCTAAGTGAGTAAAGTTGGTGCAGCGCTTGCCTTAAGTCATAAAAGAAACTGTGTAAGTATTTGGCAGTTGTATTAAAAAAAAGAAATGCTTTACGATCATATTAGACCGGGACTTACGATTTAAAGTGGATCCCGAACCACTACAAACATCCATGTCACCGGCTCGAACCCGAAAACCTGGGGCACCGAAAGCCAGACACTCGGCTTTTTAGGTCCTGATTAAATATGCGCATCAATAAATATTTTTTTTTTCCTTCCAAAACAACTATTTGAAGAAAAGCTACATATTATATGCTAAGTAGCATCTTTATATTGTTATAAGGAAGGAACAAACATGTCATTAATTAATTTTTATGATTATATTTTAATTTATAGAATTTTCATTCATATTATTTGAAAATGACTCGATAAAAAAAAAATTCTGATATAAAAACTGTTGAGGAAATTCTTCTTTTGAGTTATTATTTTTATATCGGCAAAGTTCTAAATCATTTCGCAATGACAGGTGAACTCATAGATATTTGGAAAAGATTACATAATGCATCTGATCAAGCAGAGAGCCATGAAAAGTATATAAAAATAGCAGAAAAACACATATAAATAGTTTTGTTCCATTTTCGTCCTTTCGAAGCTAAAAAGATTTGAATAACGAAAAACAAGGTTTTAAAAAAATGGAAAAAAATGTATGGTAAAAAATAGGAAAACATTTCAAAACAAAACTATCCGATGTTTCTTTTCAGTATGATTTTTTTATTATGTTGTATATCTTTATACGAAATGAAGCAAAAAATAATTTACATAATTTTAAATGTGTTTAGAAATGATCTTTTTTTTTTTTTATTCCACTTGGTAGACAAGAACATCTAGACCAAATCCAAGAACGCGTGTTCTCATGGAAAAAGGGGGCAGCTTCTGTTGTGATGGAGCGCTTGTAGGTAGAAGTCTGATGTCAGCTCCGTGTCGCTGAAGAAGAAGGGCAGTTCTTTTCGAGAGGACTTTTAGGGGAACAATCTCTCATTTGCGTATCATATGGCAAAAACTGGAAAACTCCCAACAGTTAGTCCGACCAACGAGGCAAGATACTGAACATCATGATTCCTCGTTTTTTGAAACAGTATCTACAACAAAGCCGCCAGCGGATTGAACCTTTAACCTTAATGCTCACCAGCGACGCACGTTGTTACCGAGCCTCGAATCAGGCAGAAATAATCTGTAACCTAGAAACATGCACTTCAGAAATAATATCAATTAGGCTGTAAAAATATTTAGCATTTGTGAAGTGTTTATATCTTTATATTTTTATAATGAAATTACGATATAAGATATCAATTCCAGTTATATTACAAGTCAACCATTTTTATTTATATGATTCATAATTTTATTATAACAATTTAGAATAGTTTTCTATAAATTTGAATTCATTTTCAGGTCGTTCTTTTTTTCTTCATCGACGCAACAGCCCCATGGTGAGCCAAGGGCTGTCTGCTACTAACAAATTTTGAGGCTGGATATGTTTTCGTTTTACGAGGTAGGGTTTTCAGCCCAACGCTCTGCAATCATATTAGACAGGGACCTATGGTTTAAAGTGGATTCCAAAGCACTACAAACATTCATGGCATAGCCGGACTCGAACGTTAAACTTATGGCAACGAGCACCAAAGCATTTTGCATATTAATATTATCATTTAATAATGAGTACGATTTAAATATGATAATAGAAAATGATAATGTGTATCATGCTGATCATTGAGGAATATTTAAGCCTTTCCTGACACAATATTTTGACTACGCGCTAGCGCGTAATAGTCACTAGAGGCAAAAACTATTTTATAAATGATGCATGATAGATTGGCGCGTGATGTGTAAAAATGAGACAAAATAATGGAAAAAGGCTTGGCCAACACACGTGCAATTTTGTCATTTGTTAGAAGCTTATTAGATTGCATTTTTCGAGAAGTGAAAGCTTTGCATAACTATCGTCTCTACAACTCCATATTACAAGATTTTTTTAGTAATTAATAAAGCTATAAAATCGAAACCAGCTTCACACAATATCTTCTAAGTATTACTCCTTAGAGTTTGGTTTGCCACTCTACGGTCATCTTGGGTACACCTTAGGCTAAACAAACCGGGACCTACATCTAAAGTGGATTCCGAACCACTACAAATATCCATGGCATCGCCGGGATTCGAACTCGAAACCTGTGGTACCTAGCGCCAGACACTCAGCCACTAGGCCCCTGCTCCTTAGAGTAATACATTATTACTACATTACCAATACATTACTCCTTAATTATCCGACATACCAAACATATACTGTGGATTAAAGTGGAGACGAAATGAGGGGCAACTCTTCTCGCTCAAACGCGTGACTGGCAGAGACATCACTTCCCATCACACGCTGGCAAAAGATCGGCAGCGAAAGTATTAAAGAGGAAAGTTTGAAACGAAACTAGATTGTTTTTTCAAAGAAACAATCAATGAGTTCCATAAAAAGCTGATAACAAAACATCATTAAAAGAATGTTGATAATTATGTAAATAACATAGGAAAAATCTGTAGTTTTCCATTCTATTCAGAAAAATGGACCGAAATTCTCATTAAAATTTATTATTTACTTTAATAAATTTGATTCAAAAAAAAAAGAAAAAATATTTCTAATAATTGAATAATCTTACATTGAATTCTAAGGTTTGGGCAGCCTATAAGTATAGCCCATCTGGCTTCCAAACTAAGAGAGCTTAGAAATTAATTTTTTTATAGTAATCAAGTGAATTGTTTTTTTATCTCATTTCCCTCATTTAAAAAAGTGTTTGATCACAAAACTTTCACTTTTAATGCAGAATTTAGCAACAACTACATTCACTTTGGTTTAATTGTAAAATGGAACACAGTTCCTGCAGTAAATATCGAAGAGATAAATATGGTATTATCACGTACACAGAAATCTTGCATACATGTTAAGATGTTATTGACAAATGAATTGATCTTTCAGTCTGCAATTAATTTGAAAACATTGAATGAAATATTTTTCTAAAACTTAAATGTTTGCTTATTTATGAAGCTGGATTGTGTTTCTTGTTTTTATCTTTTATCAAATAATAACAACAATAATAAATATAATTGGTGATTATTATTAATATTATTATTATTATAATTTTAGATTTTTAAACTTTTTTAATTTAAATTAATTTTTAATGAAAATCTAACGAGGAGAGGGGCGATTTATGTATCCCTTCTCTGCTATTTTATAGCTAATTATCGACAACGAACAAGTAATACCTAAATAATCGTCTTGAGAATAGCCGCTAAATAAAACGTTTTCAGGTTCGAATCCTAGCGGTGACATGGATGTTTGTGAGTGGTTCGGAATCCACGATAAGCTGTAGGTTCCGGTCTAATTAGTCCAAAGTGTGCACAAAATGACCGTAGAGCGACAAACCAAACCAAATCAATGCGTTTTTTATGCCATATTTATATTTTTGCAAACATATGTAAGGGTGAAAAATTTTATAACTCAACTCATTTACTCATGTTTACGTGTTTTCTTTCTTACCGCTGCAGTAATAACATGAGCAACTAGTGTACAGGAGGTCTCAGGTTTGAATCCGCTGGTGGCGTCCATTGCAGTCACTACTTTCAGAAACAAAGAGACTCAATGGAGATTTTGCCAACGTATGTAAAATATCTCGCGTCGATTAGTCAGGCAAGACAGGTGGTAGTTTTCCTTCCGTATAACGCGCAATTGCAGGGCAGCTACCCTGAAAGTCCTTTCGAAAAACAATGTATTTTTCTTCATCGGCCATCAATGAGCTGTTTGTGGCATACATTAGTAAAACATGAGGCTCATCGATGTTTAAAAGAACATATCTTGAGGCGAATTACTAGAGGGCAGATTCGAATCTACTGGTGGAATGCATTGCAGTTGCGTCTTTCAGAAATGAAGAGATGGCAAATGATGATAGCATACGTAAGCATCTTGCATCGGAGTTTGCAGTATGTTTTTCCCTCATTTATTTCCATATGATATAAATGCTTGCAATTACCACTAAATGTTCTAGTTTATTTCTTGCAGGTCTGATGGCCAATTGGCTAGCGTTCTGTCGCTGGGTATCACAGACTTCATGTTCGAATCTTTAAACCGGGACCTACAGTTTAAAGTGGTTTTCAAATCCCTCACAAACATTCATGCCACTACCAGGCTTCTGGATCGAATTCTGGCGGTGGCATGGATGTGAGGGGTTTTCAACTCACGTTAAACTGTAGGTTACGATCTAATAAATCTAAAGTGTGCAGAAAATGACCGTAGAGTGACAAAGCAAACCTGGACTTGGCGGAATTTCTTGGCTTTCATTAGTGGCAATTATTAGTGAATGATTATTCATTATTATTGAATGAAACATTCACTAAAATGTGATTAATGCATTTATATATTTTTAGAAGGACTTAAATTAATATAACTAACTATGTATTAATGTGAGGGGCCTGATGGCCGAATGGCTAGCGCTCTGGCGTTCGGTACCACAGGTATCGGGTTCAAATCCCGGCTTTGCCCATGGGCGTTGTAGTGGTTCGGAATCCACTTTAAGCCGCAGGTCCCGGTCCTAATAGGATCGTAGAGCGCTGCGGAGACATTGTTACTCCGTGGCTTACCATCAAGTTACACGCGCCTCCTGGGTAGTGCAAAGTGAGTAACATCGGTGCAGCCCCTTATGGCGAAAGATCACGGTCTATTTGCCAGCTGCATTAGATGAAAAAAACTATGTATTAATGTATTTTTAGAAGAACTTCTTTCAAGTATCGAACTTTACAAAATTTACAACCGTCAAAACGAAAGCTATATAGCAGAAACGTTGGGTTTGTCACGGTTATTTTTTTATTTTAGGCTTACTAGACCAGGACCTACAGCGTAACTTGGATTCCGAACAACTCACATGCCACCACCGCCAGGATTCGAACCTGAAGCCTGTGGTATCAAAGGCCAGAGAATTGGCCAATTGGCTGCCCAGAAACGTTAGCAGCCGAGGAAATTGTTTTACCGTTTTTAGATTTACGATTTGTTTTTTTTTTCCGCCTAACATACTTTTGTTTAACCTTTATTAAAGTTTTCTTATTTTTTGTGTGATTATATTTCTTCACAATTTGAACACAAATTCATTTATAAAAAAAAATAGTATAAAATTTACTGTTAAAATTTAAAAAAAAATTTCATTTGTGCCTGAAATGTTACTAATACTAAAACAAAAAATAATAATAACAATAATGCTTTTTTTTGCAATGTGTTTCCTAATTATATATAAAGACATTTTTTTAAATTTTAAGAGATAATCTTTTTCAATATTTATATTTCAAGCAAGAAGTTTTATTTATAGTGTCTCTAATTTACAAATACTTCCCAGAGATATCGTAATTCTATATGAATAAGATTAAGGGTTTATCATCAACTATGATCTCTTGTTGACAAGATTACAACAATGCAAAATGATCAAATTAAGCCATTCATGTGATATATTGAGATTCGTTTTTTTTATTCCAAGGTTTTCTTAAAAAACTTTTGAATTGAATCTATTAATACCAATTTTCTTTTTTTCTTTCCTTTTTTAAAAAATATAATTATTTGAGATTACAGATATTAAATATTTTATTAAAAAATAAAATAATAATAGCGTTATAGTTTCTATTGTTCTTTAAGGTCCTTTTCGAAAATGGCAATAGGAAAAAAAATAAATGCATAAATAACTCATGCATAAAATCGAAACTATTTAAGGTCAGTATGTTTTTTTCCACGTACGAAAGGGCTAAAAATAGCCCAATGATAAAATTAATAGAAGTGATAAAAAATATAACCTATTCTTTTTTTAATAAATAAGCCTTAACAAAGGCCATTCAAGATTCTTATCCACATGCAATTTTATCGTTATGGCGTTCAAAATTTAAGCAATTCCTTCTTTTCCAGTAATAAATACAATTCCTGTGAGTTTTAAATCAATTACTTTATAATTCTCATATCTATTTTTGCTGGAATCAAGGCGTCTTTAATTTATAATCCAGTGTACATAAGAGCAGCATACTGCAATTCGCTACTCTTACAATCTATTAAGTGAAGATATATAATTAACTAATTATGTTAGTAATACTAATTTGTTATATTACTAAACTGTTAATTAATAATACGAAAACATTATAAAGCACAAAAAACGCAACAATTCTGCTCGGGGTCAGTGGCCAGTGGAGGTTCAGGTTTCAATCTCCCTAACCATCCATTGTAGCTCCGAAACGAGCAAATACAATAGCGATTGTGTCCAATTATGATTGTATCAATGGCGATTGTGGCGAAACGATAGTGATTGTAGCCAATTTCGATAGTGACTAAATACGATTTTGTCAAGGGCGATTGTGACTTTCGATTATGTCAATGGCGATTATGGCTAATTTTGATTATGTCAATAGCGATTGTGGCCAATTTTGACTGTGTCAATGGCGATTGTGGACAATTTCGATTGTGTCAATGGCGATTTTGGCTAATTTTGATTGTGTCAATGGTAACGAAATGGAGATTGTGACCAATTTTGATTGTGGCGAAATGATGGAGATTGTGGCGAATTTTGATTTCTATTGTGCCAGTGGTGATTTTGACTAAAAATGGTGATTGTATGAAATGATGGAGATTTTGGCCAATTTCGATTGTGGCGAAACGATAGCGATTTTGGCAATTTCTATTGTAACAAAACGTTGGCGATGGTGGCAATTTCGGTGATTTTTGGCTAATTTTGATTGACTTTGTAACGTCAATGGATGATTGTAACAAAACGTTGGCGATGGTGGCCAATTTCGATTGTGACGAAACCGAATTTCTTTCTATTGTAACAAAACGTTGGCGATTGTTTCGATTGTGGCGAAACGATAGCGATTTCGATTGTGTCAATTTCGATTGTGTCAATGGCGATTTTGGCTAATTTTGATTGTGTCACTGGCGATTGTAAAGAAATGATGGAGATTGTGGCGAAACGATAGCGATTGTGGCCAATTTCTATTGTAACAAAACGTTGGCGATTGTGGCCAATTTCTGTTGTAACAAAACGTTGGCGATTGCCAAAAAAACGATAGCGATTGTGACGAAACGATAGCGATTGTGGCCAATTGCAATTGTATCAATGGTGATTGGGATGAAACGAACGTGACGCTTAAATGCATGTGTTAAAGAGCCACGCTTCGTTTGTCAGGATACCTGGTGGAAGTGTTTCAGGTTTTCTGCCGTATGACACGAAAATGTAGGGTAACTATCTCTGCAAATCTGGGAGTGGGTTGGTTTATACGTAGGTCGAACATGTGTATCACTGATTTGTATTTCGTTGACCATTAGTGGGTTTGGTGAGCTGATTCGTGGTGATGAGGGAAGAATATTATCTCCTGATAGAGTTTTAGGAGAAACTGCCCTGCACTTGCATGTCGAATGGCAGAAAATCCGGAATACTCCCACTAGGCATCCTGATTTACATTAATGCGAGACGCTTTGTACGCATCTTCACAATCGACTTTAAGTTTGTTCGTTTTATGAAAGCACTGATTGCAACGAACTCCTCAAGTGGATGAAAAGTTGAATCCATACCATCGGCAGGATTCGAAGCTGAAGCCTGTGGTACCAAAGGCCAGAGCTCCTATCCAATTAGCCATCAAGCAGCTGGTCATTTGTATCGTCTACACATGTTCAAAAGGCGAGCCAACACATTAAATATGTACTGAAGTTATGCCTTATTAGTTAATATATGCCCCATCGTTATAGGCCAGAACTCTTTAAATTTTTATCTACAGTGATTTATCTTTGATATCTCTGTCAAAACTATATTGACGCTCAGTAATCCAACATGGCTATTAGCCTCTAACATGCCCGATTAAAGAGCAGCTATGTTGTTGTTACTTATCCCACTTGGTAGAATATCTAATCTATACCAAGCCCACTAACCCGTATGGACTCAGGGTTGAAGGAGAAGGAAGCAGCTTCTGTTGTGAAGGAGCACCCGTAGGTAGAAGTCTGACTTTTGCTCCGTGATTGCTCTTTACAGTCATAAGAGACCGGGACCTACGGCTTAAAGTGGATTCGAACCCTACAAGCATCCATGGCACCACCGGACTCGAACCCGAAACCTGTGTTACCGAGCGCTAGCCACTCGACCATTCAGACCCCAAGAGCAGCTATTGCATGAAGAAATCTGCTAATTTAAAATATAGTTACAGGGAAATCTGAACTTTACTAACACAAGTTGCCACATTTCCAAGAAACGAAAGGTTTACGCCTTCTCCCTACATTTCGCAATAATGACCAATATCACGTGTACTTATAATAAACTTGTCAAACATGTCCTTTAAAGGGACAGAAAAAAAAATATCTGTCACTACCTTCCATACGAAAGGGATGCCGATTAGCCCAAGAAAGGTTTTTCTCCCCAAGAAAAAAAAGAGAGACAATGTGACACAATTTCCAACGATTTAATTTCCCCCCTTTTTTGAAGAAAAAAGAAAAGCTCGATCCATTAAAGCGTGAACAAAAACAGAATTTAGGTCTGTTGTGAGTGGTTCGGAATCCACGTTAAACTGTAGGCCCCATCTAAAAGTGCAAAAACAGACCGTTGAGCGACAAATGAAACCAAACCACATGTGAAAGGCTATTTGAAAATAAAAATAACAGTTATTTTAATACTATTTAGCATTCATTATTGAAAATTCTGCTACAGCTGAAATTCTGCTGAAAATTTTACATTTTAACGCATCTGCCGGGTTATGTTGCATTATTTTTTCTGTGTTAACTAATACATATGGTATTAAACTTGCATGGTTATGGAATACTGTTGTACAAAATATATCAACATACCCCTTTTACTACTACTACTATACCACGCCACACCACATCACTGTGCCTAGAGCTGAGTTGCCACTTCTTTGATGATGTGGGGCATAAAAGGTTCCGTGACGCTCTTAAAATCATACGAAACAGGGACCTACGGCTTAAAGTGGATTCCGAACCACTACAACATAGATGGAACTTCCAGGACTCGAACCCGAAACCTGTGGTACAGAGCGCTAGACACTCAGCCATTTAGGCCCTATCTTCAAAATATAGTTACATGGAACAATGAACTTTACTAACACAAGTTGCCACATTTCCTAAAACGAAAGGTTTACACCTTCTACATACATTTCGCAATAATGACCAACATCACGTTAATGTACTTATAATAAACTTGTCAAACATTTCCTTTAAAGGTACAGACAAAAAAATAATCTGCCACTACCTTCCATGCGAAAATGATGCCGATTCGCCCAAGACAGGTTTCTCTCCCCAACAAGAAAGGAGAGAGACAATGTGACACAATTTCCAACGATTTAATTTCCCCCCTTTTTTTCTGGGGACAGAGACGTTCGATCCATTAAAGCGTGAACAAAAACAAAATTTAGGTCTTCTCTTGCCTGAATGTTTATTGAAGGCAGATAAAAGGACCGGGCGGATTGGAAGAGAAAAGCACCCCGTAGTCCACGTGACGCACCCTGGCACATGTGCCCCTGACAAGGTTAAAGCGGTCGCATGCTCTTGACAAGGTTAGGGGTTGACGTTTCGTAAAAAGCAATGGAGGAAGATACCGCATCCCGCAGAGCAACGATAAAGACCTGCTAGCTGCAGCTCCCACTTTGAGATCGGCTTTTTGTAAGGAATCTATGAGTATTCTCGGAAAACTGGAATGGAGTATTCGCTGGTGGGTTTCTTGTTCTATATCGGTATCACTTGATAATTTATTGTTTTGTTCGTAATAGAAGCGGATGCGTTTGAGGGTTTTGATAAACAAAAACTGAATGTCAAACGGATAAAGAAAAACACTCGGTGCTAATGTATGCAGCTAGCATGCTGGATGGATTAGATTGGAATCCATTGTCCATTGCTTTCAGAAACAAGAACAGTTAATGACAATTATGACAGTATGCAAGCACCTTCTATCGAAAGAGAATTTTTTTTTTAATTACGTCGTGGACTGGTCATATTGACCATGCCCTGTGAACAGCCCAAGTGAGCTGCACCGACGAGCACTGTTACTTATTTAGCACTACACAGGAGACACGTGTAGCTTGAAGATATGGTATGGAAGCGAGTAACACTACCCCCACAACGCTCTACAATTCTATTAGACCGGTACCTATGGTTTAAAGGGGATTCGGAACCACTACGAACATCCATGGCACTTGAACCCGAAACTTGTAGTACCGACTATCGAAAAAGAAGAAAGAGAAACTCTAGTAACTCATTGATAGAAATAGCGGACCACACGATCATCCGTCGCCTCCAAATTAGACCACGTTAAACTGTAGGTCCCGATCTAATTAGACCAAGTGTGCACAAAATGACCGTAGAGTGAAAAACAAACCGCTAAATTGTACACTTTTATGCACAAATGCAGGAATATTCATACAGAATATTCCTGCATTTTGCAATCCTAGATGAATTCATTCTCATGGATAATAACTGTAAGCCGTATCGTGCTTAGCAAGTAGACATTTTCCTTTTCGAGGAAGGAAGCCTCCGAATGGATTGATCAGCATATTCCCCAGACATGAACCCAATAGTCCATGTTTGGGACATTCTAGGAGAAGGATTGCTAACCGTTTGGATCCCCAGAAACAATTCAGCAGTTGAGAAGCTATCTTCTACGGGAATGAGAGAGAATACTTCATTCCCTCATTGATAACCTCAATGATTCCATGATTCGTAGGTGCTTGATGTTGCTTTCAATCAGGGGAAACCATACCCCTTATTGAAACTCATTTGTATCCGAGAAATCACATTTTGTATTTGTTTGTGTTTATGCACAAAAAATTGGGTATGTTTAAAAATACTTTTTTTTTAAAAAAAAAAATTTCTTGGCAAACAAAAATGCTAAATCTAAAACAAAAATGCTGCAAAATCTAATGCAGCTGGCAAACACTTAGGTAGCTTGGTCTTGGATGCCTTAAGGCAAGCGCTGCACAGGCGTTACTCACTTTGCATTACCCAAGGGGCGCGTGTAACTTGAAGATAAGCCACGGACGCGGAGTAACAATGCCCTCGCACCGCTCTACGATCCTATTCGACCGGTACCTACTTTTAAAGTGGATTCCGAACCACTACAAACAACCATAGCACCGCCGGGACTCGAACCTGAAACCTGTGGTACCGTGCTCCAGAGCGCTAGCCACTCGTCCATTCAGGCCCTGCCAAGAAATATAGTCAATAAAATTCAACCATCTCTTGTTCGTTGCTTCTTTTCTCATATCTTACAACGCCTATACATCATATATCAGTGAACAAAACGTCTCCCCATCTGTAGTTTATACCCCAAATCATAATATCCCTTAATTGTTTGGAGCAGTGTAAATATGTAATAGATGAATTATTAAGTGTCATTTATCTTTTTTGTGTAATCTGTGGTCAAATTACGATTACATTTTGTAGTTTTAATGTAAACCTCAAGTAGAAGATAATAGAGAGTTTTTGCATACCGTATTTTGGACGTCCGTTAGCTTTTTCTCCCTAGCGCGCATCCTCATAGGAAATTGCGCATGCGTATCTGTAATAATGTTTCCTATGAGCATGCGCACTAGGGAGAAAAAGCTAACGGACGTCCAAAATACGGTATGCAAAAACTCTCTAATAATTAAAACGAAGATAATAAATTTCCATGTGAAATAACATCTTTTAAATGCCTTCTACATTAAATCTCCAGCTATTAATTCAAAATATTTAATCGCTACCCAAAATGCCTTATTCAAAACTTGTTAAATAAGTTTATAAGAAAACAATTGTGTTTTCTACTAATTATCTAGTATCATACATTAAATAGCTTGTGTTGAAAAAATATAATGTCATTAAAATTATCTTGTTACAAATTTTACTTTGAATTATTATCAAATTTCCTTCATTTACATTGATAATTGTTTTTTAAAGTGGGTTTTCACACGATAGTAAATTCTCACGTAGAGAACAGCAGAAAATTAGAATCCTGAATGAAAAAGAGATCAGACTTCCGAATGGCTGGTGTTGCTAGATTTTAAACTATGGTGGAAACCCACCTTGACACGCTTGAACTACCAAAACCAACACATCTATGTAAAAACCCACAAATTCTGGGATTCTTGAGGGTGCATTCCTTTCTAGTTTGCTTAAATTCATTAAATTGTGTTGTAAATATTTATAGAACGGTAAAAAAATCGTGGCATCACTAATGTATGTTATGGGGCTGAATGGTCGAGTGGTTAGTGATCTGGCGCTCGGTACCACAGGTTTCGGGTTCGAGTCCCGGCGGTGCCATGGATGTTTGTAGTGGTTCGAATCCACTTTAAAACCGCAGGTCCCGGTCTAATAGGATCGTAGAGCGTTGCGGGGGCACTGTTACTCCGCGTCCGTGGCTTATCTTCAAGTTACACGCGCCCCTGGTTAATGCAAAGTGAGTAACGTCTGTGCAGCGCTTGCCTTAAGGCATCCAAGACCAAGCTGTCTAAGTGCATTGGAAGAAAAAAAAATAATGTATGTTATTAATAAAAGGATGAAAGAAAGTATAATTATTCATACACTTATCCAAACACTATAAAAGGGTGTTAGAACTAATAAATAATTAATAAGGAGACGGATTCAAGATGGATTAATGACTATTTCATCAACATAAACAACCACAGTTATTATTACAAAAAATTAAAAATTCAACTAACAAGACTGGTTTCGGATAAATAACATTAAACTATGGAAGTCAATGTCAGTCGCATCAAAAGTATAATGACTAGCCAGCAGCAAGTTTTTGAAAAACCTCTCATTAAAACCTTTTCAAACCACTAATAGCTAAAAAATGTTAAAGAATGCGAAGTGGATTCTTACTTTAAAACGCTTTTCCTGGTTCAATGTAATTACTGTTTTTGTGAAATTAATTACCCTGTTGTTTGTTAAATTGTTATTTACATTTACTTATATGCCACATAATATAGCATGAGCAATATAGCAACGTATAATTATTAACCTCAGAGATAAATACATAGAAGAATACTCAGAAAACATTCTTAAGCAGGAGATGCGAAACACCCACATACACTGCCACATTTTCTATCATGTCTCGTTTCTCAGTATAACACCTTGCAGCCATTGGTATTTAAACCTGAGCCGTCCTATTTCTAAGCGTCTACAATATTTACACAAAAAAATACCCGGAACTTCTCTTGTTCATTCCATGTTTTTTTAAATGAGAAACAACGATTGTTTCTCTTAAATACAACTGTGTCCAAAAAGTAAGACCAATTTTCAATTTAAAAATACCTGGGTTTGGTTTGGTTTGTCGCTCTACGGTCATTTTGTGCACACGTTAGGCTAAACAGACCGGGACCTACAGTTTAATGTGGATTACGAACCACTACAAACATCCATGACACCGCCGGGACTCGTACCGGAAACCTGTGGCACCAAACGCCACATCATTATGTTAGTAAACTATATATTAAAGACGATTACTTGGCTGAATATATAGTTAAATAAAAAAGAATAATTAGCTGCCAATAGTTCATTTTTTTAAATGTTTCTTTCATCTCTTTTTTAACTATCAAAAAGATTAATCCCACAAAGGATCTATCTAAATTAGAGTTTTGAACACATCGAAATGAAAAAGATATTTCATATGAAAGTTTAAATACCAGACACTCCGAGTAAAGTCATATGAAGGAAACTTTTGAATTAAACATCTTTAAAAACTTCTTCACTAGACCTCCTGCCATTAATCCAAAAATTTCAGCATTATCCAAATCTCACTATTAAAAGCTGCTAAAAAGAATAAATTGTATTTTCTGTATATATTATCTAAAATCATACATTAAATTAGGCCGTGTTTGAAAAATACAGGGTTATTCAGAATGAAGAAGCAGATTTAAAATTTTTATTTACAATTAATGGAGAAATAACGACGTCACATATTGCACATCAATGTATAGAGGAAAGTTCAAAGTCATTCTATGAATTCAATGAGAGTTTTTATTTGTTGTGCGACAAACGTCGAAGATCCGTTGAGATGAGAGATGTAAGTTGGTTAGGACCGGAGATATTCCAAATTAAAAAAAAAAAAATAGGTATATTCATAGAATTGGTACATCTGTTCCTTCATTATGAATAAACCTGCGGTTATTTTTAATTTTAATTTTATTTTTAATTTTTTTTTTTTTAAATTTGGAATATTTCCAATCCTAACCAACTTGCATCTCTCATCTGTACGGTCTTACATAGCATAAAAGGGCTCTTCCTTACTAAGTTACTACACAGGTTTATTCAAAATGAATGAGCAGATGTACCAATTCTTCGTTTGTCGTGAAACAAATAAAAAAATGACATTGAAAGCATAAAATAACTTTGAACTTTCCTCTTTCCATTCATGTGCAATATGTGACGTCAACATTTCCCGGTTCATTGTAAATAAAAATTTAAAATCTGCTCTTTCATACTGAATAACTCTTTATTTGCAATTATGTGAAAGTTAAGAAATTACAAGTGGCTATTTATCAGATTCGACGGATTATCCCTAGTATACTCGTATCCCATATTTGTATCTTTTAGAAATACCACAGGTTAATTCATGGGAAAATTCATTTTTAATTACAGACTAAAACGAATATTTTTGGTTTGTTTATAGTATTATACGAGTTTACTCATGATATCGTTCGTCTGGCAACAATCATTCTTATACGCAATATCCTGACCTTCAGTACCACATGCTTCAGGTTCCATTCCTGGCCGTGGCATGGATCTTTGTTGGTGGTTCGGAACCCACTTTTAACTATAGGACCCCTAAATAGTCTCTGTAATTAGCCTAAAGTGTGAGGGAAATACCCGTAGAGCGACAAACCAAATCCAAACTATACACGATTTCATGTTGTACAGACTGACTCAATGCTCTTAATGTATCCAAAAATTGGCGAGGAACTGCATGTTATTTATTGATTCTTATAGCTTGTATATATTTTTTTTGTTATTCCTTTTCAAAACGAATAAAAATAAAGATACTTTTGAATATAGTGGTAACAATGTACGGTATGGTGATTTCTGAATATCTGAAGAAGGAATCAGATCAATTATATTTTTTATTCCAATATGTAGGTCGAATGGATGCATTTATACTCAATTTCTATTACAACAAAAAATCAATAACACCGGACAAAAACTTATTGATTATAATTTTAACAATCATATTTTCAATTTAGGTGAGGGGCCTGAATGACCGAGTGGCTAGCGCTATGGTGCTCCGTACCACAGGTTTCGGGTTCGAGTCTCGGCGGTGCCATGGATGTTTGTAGTGGTTTGAAATACACTTTAAACCATAAGTCCCGGCCCTAATAGGATTGTAGAGCGTTGCGGGGGTATTGTTACTCCGCGTCCGTGGCATATCTTCAAGTGACACGCGCCCCTGGGTAATGCAAAGTGAGTAACGTCTGTGTAGCGCTTGCCTTAAGGCATCTAAGACCAAGCTGTCTCGGTGTTTGCCAGCTGCATTAAACAAAAAAATCAATTTAGGTTTAAAAAATGATCGGAAGAAGAACTGTATTTGAAAAACAAATCCCATTGAAGGATTAACTTCCTTTACTAAGGGATTATATGAAGGTTGTCTCGTACAGTAGTTTGCAATTACAGAAGTAGCATATCACAGCTGCCAATAATTTCTGTATCTTCAAATGACATAAATAGAACGTCACTTGAATGTATGTTCAGAAAGCGAGTGTATCATTTTTCCCATGGTAAGAGTTGTGGCATGTCTTTCCCAGGAGAGAGGATTGAGATTAACAATCTATCATTCAAATTTGATAAATAGTGTTGTGGATAGTTATATTACATGCAATTAGTGTTTTGTACTCATGAGAACAACCTGTCACTCCAATCTAATAACAGATATTCTGTATCATGGCTAATGAGACCTCGTGAAATTACTGATTGTTTGCGAGACCTTCACAGGTTGAAATAATTACAAGGAGATATGGAGTTACACCATGAGTTGTTGGATTTTGATGGGTGATAGACCATAATCTGAGAAAGTTGGTCATTGGATTGGATGGGGGACTGATTTAAATGGGACATCATTATCACATTAATTGGACATCTATTATATAAACTAAATGTATGGATACTAAATCTTATTTACTTTGATTTTAAGCAATTTGTTTAAATATTATTCATTTATTTTTTTAAATTTTTACGTGGGCTATTATACTGTAGCATTTTTTCTCACTAGAAGAGTTGTAGCATTCCCTTCGGAGAGGAATGTATATTCTTTGACAAATACATAATAACAACCTATCATTTAAATTTGACAGCAGAAAAGCAGTGTTTTGGGTAGTTATATTACATGCAATTACTGTTTTGTACTAATGAAAAAACAACCTGTCACTCAAATATCATAGCATATACTCGGTATTATGTATAATGAGATTCAGGAAATTAGCGAAGGTCTGTGCGACATTCACAGCTCGAAACGACTACAGATTGAATATGAACTATACTGTGAGCTGTTCCATCGTGATAGTCCACGAGCTGAGAAATGTCTACTCCACATATAAGTGAGGGATCCTGATTCCGTTTTTTGACGGATTGTCTTACAATGAGACATTTGATGAAGAAGAGAGAAAGAGGGTTCTACGAGGAGTCGACAAGAAATGTTTTTTTTTCTTTTCCTCTGAAGTGACAGATCAGGCCAGAGATTCCACCTATTTTCAAAAATGAGCCCTTTGTGGTTGCATGTATCACGCCGTGATAATTAAGGTCTGCAGCAGATTAGGCAATTAAATTCGACGTAGACTCGAGAACTCTGAAAATCTCCAATATATATATATATAATATGTAATCATAATTGGGAATATATATATATATATATATATTATATATATATATATATATATATATATATATATATATATATATATATATATATATATATATATTATTATATATATATATATATATATATATATATATTAATATATATATATATATATATATATATATATATATTAATATATATATATATATATATATATGCTATATTAATATATATTATATATATATATTAATATATATATATATATATATATATATATATATATATATATATTATATATATATATATATATATATATTATATATATATATATATATATATTATATATATATATATATATATATTACATAAGAGTCAATCTCCTGGATTGCAGTATTTTCATGATTCATAAGCGTGTCAAAAAATTAATAGAGTTGTGTTTAAGAAAATCTTTTAAAGAAGGAATGCTAATAGTTTTAAAGAGATCAGAATTGCGCATGAATCATTTAACAGAGGTAATTTGGCGTATAGCGATATTTTGTAAAAGTTTCCAGCGTTTTTAAATTAGATTTAGCTGCACAGGACCAAACCGGACAAGCGTACTTGAGAATTGGGCGCAGCATAGCAGTATAAAGAAGAATTTTGTTGTCCCTTACCATGGTAAAATTTCTATTTCTAAGTGGGTAGAGTTTTCTGAAGGCAATACGAAATTTAGTTTTGGTGTACAGAAAATGTTGTTTCCAAATTAAATTCTGATCCAGAATAATTCTAAATATTTAGTTTGACTATTCCAAGGGATAATATTATTGATCATAATCACAGGCTTTTTAACTTTTATTTCCAATAGAGAAGAGAACAGCTTCAGTCTTATCTACATTTAAAGAAATTTTCCATTTATTGACAACTTTAAGGTGATTTGTAAGGGTGATAGCTAAGAATTTAGTGCTTTTATTTTTTCAAAGGATTGCAGTATCATAGCAGTTAAGAGTTTAGGATTTTCTTTTCAGTCATTTAGTTATTAGGTCTTAAGGAAATTATATACAGCCATCACATGCTTTCATTTTTAATAACACAATTTTTGTTTTTCATTTATTAATTAATTACTAACGTTTGCATATTTTAAGTTAATTAATTATTAAGTAATTATTTGCTAGTGTCTGCATATTAATTAGTTGTCCTTTCTTTTATTAGTTATTTGCATATTTTTTAAATTTATTTGGCACCATAAAGCTAATTAGTTTAATTATTTAGAACAGCTCATACTTTTTGTGTACTGAATTTATAAAATGTTTTCCATTCTTTGATAAAGTTCATGGTAGATTAGTTAAAAGTAAAAAAAGTAGTAGAAAGTTAATAGATGATCATTAAAATAATTCTTTCTATGAGTTACGAGGTTTTAAAAAAAACAGTATTGTATACGCACTGTTTTTTTATATATTTATTTCAATTGGTTTATTTATTCCAAATTTTTAAAAAATGACGGTCCTTTTTTTAAAGTAATTTTAAACGTAATATGAATTATATTCAAGAAACAAGTGTATTTTTTTCCTAATAATCTAGTAAAAAAGGCTATATATTTTAAAAATCAATTCATTTTCGTTTATTTGATTATTTCTAATATGGACTGACTGGATGGTATGTATGGTACATTGGATGATACCGGATGGTACATTGATTTCCAAATTAGGAATTCGAAACTCGACTAGAAAGGTTTTAAAAAAAACTGTACCTACGTTAAACTTTAAAACTGTACCTATGTTACTAAAAACCTGTACCTATACCGAGAACGGACGTGATAAATTTAGAGACCGGAAAGTTTTTTTGTAGGAATCTGGGATTCTTTTTGTAGATATTTGTTTAATTGTTGTGGCTAAATGTAGATGTTTTGGTTTGGTTTGTCGCTCTACGGTCTGTCACGCAATATTCAACAATTCTTCGTCTCACATCATCCTGCATTGCTGCCTTGGTCCACCTGTTCTCCCGAATCTCATCGAACACATTTGGTCGAGGAATACACACGACTGGCCCAGTATACACCACCTGATGCTTCGTTGGATTCGTTTACAATGTGTGAAAGAATCATGGGTTAACATGCAATAGCTATTGCCATCATTGGCGACAGCATAAAATAATTTTTTCGTGTTCCTCAACTAGAAATGGACCGGGACTATCAGTTATCGTTCAAAATTGAAAAAGAAAATAGATTAGGTAATAAATAAAACAACTACAGAATTTCAAATAATTTTCTTTTCTTCAGAAATCTCATTTTCACTTTGAAGTAAAATTATATTTTCTTTTTTTTTTTACTCCAAACGATTTTTTTAGAACAATTTAAATTAATTTTTTTTCCTCTGAATTTATTTTTTTTTACTAAATTATTTAATAATTATACTATTATTTTTAAAATAAATATTATCTATAAAAGTAATTAACAGATTAAATTTAAAAAAAAACTATAGAATTCCAAACGATTTTCTTTTTTTTTGAAAAAATCTCATTTTAACTTTCAAGTAAAATTGTATTTTCTTTCTTCAAACGATCTTTTAGAACAATTTTAAATTAATTTTTCATCTAAATTAATTTTTACTAAATTATCTAATAATTACTCCATTATTTTTTAAATAAATTAATATTTATTTAAAAAATAATGGATAATTAGATAATTTAGTATAAAAATGTATTTAACAGATTAAATAGAAAACAACTATAGAATTCTAAACGATTTTCTTTTCTTGAAAAATCTCATTCCACTTTGAAATAAAATTGTCTTTGCTTTTACCAGATAACCATTTAGAAAATTTTGTTTTATTTAATTATATAATTATTAGCTTGTGAAAGAAACTTAAATAAATATTATTTATAAAAATGCCAGTAAAAAAATTTTAAAAAATTGAAACAGTAGGTGATACGAAAAAGTAATCAGGACACGAAAAATCGCTCTTACCAAAACAATATCCATAATTTTATGGATAATAAATAAATTAATTAATGTAGGACGACACACAGCGTCTATGCTGGTGAGATATGAACAAATGTAAGTAATACAAATTAGGAAACACCGAATAATTTTTTAAAAATTTAAGTGTTTACCGTATTAGTCGAATCATGTTACATGTTTTGTTCATTCAACAATTCAAAATGTATTTTTTAAATCATTTATCGTATAACTTTTTAAAAGTGACTTAGGTGAGGTGTCTGTTACCTTGGGGAAAAGCAATCGTGGGCCCCGCGGTTTGTACAGATCTGGTTCAACCCCATCAATCTCCAACGTTCAATCGCATCGAGTTATTGTGAAATAAGGTCAACCAAGATGTTACAAAACTTTGCCCCACATCTACAAAAATCCTGCGGTCGATGCTAAAGTTGGAGTGAATTACATATCCGCTGAACATCATGAAAACTTAAATAATTGCGAGACCTTTATTTAAATACCTAAAAACTTGAGGTTTTCTTTATTTTTAATTATTGTACTTTATTTTTAAAAGTAGTATTTATTTATTGAATGTGTAATAAAGTAAAACCAACTTGCAATTCAGTCACGTGATCTCTTTTTCATCGTTCGTTCAAAATCGTCCGCTTTATCAATTTCGTTCTCATTAGTTTTCTTAATTATAACTGACAGTAGAAAATTAGATTTAAAAGAAGATTTTCAACAAGCAGAATCATTAATTACATTATTCTAATAATAAAAGAAGCTAATTTTCATTCTGGGATTGTATGCATCCACTTTTAATGTTTATATTGCTTTCTAAAATATCTAAGATTTGCGAGACCTTTTATTAAAATGGGCATACATTTATAATACCAATATAACTAAAAACTTTGAGCTTTCTTTATTTTAATTATTGTACTTTTATGTTTAAAAGCAGTATTTACATATCTATCAAATTTGTATTACAAATAGCGAGTCGCAATTCCGTCACATGATTTCTTTTTATCGTCCGTTCAAAATCGTCTGCTTCATCCAATTCTTTTCGCATTTGTTCTTAATTAGAGCGGGCAAAAGAGAATTACATTTTTGTAAAAGCAGATTTTCAACAAAAAAAAAAATAATAATTTATTACATTATTCTAAGAATAAAAGAAGCTAATTTGCATTCTGGGATTGTATGCATCTACTTCTAATAATTATATTGCTTTTTAAAATATCTAAGATTTGCGAGACCACTTGTTAAAAAAGTGCAATATAATTAATAACTTTGAGCTTTCTTTATTTTTGTAATTATTGTATATTTTTTAAAAGAAGTATTTTTTTTTTATTAAATGCGTAATGCAAAAAGCGGGTCGCAATTCAGTCATGTGATCTCTTTTTAATCGTTCGTTCAAAATCGTTTGCTTTGTCCACCTTGTTCGTATTTGTTCTTAATTATAAATATCAATCAAAGCAGATTTACAACAAAAAAATCATTTAATACCTTATTCTAAGAATAAAAGAAGCTAATTTGCATTCTGGGATTGTATACATCCACTTCTAATGTCTATATTGCTTTATTTAAGATTTGCAGACCTTTTATTTAAAAAGTTCATACATTCATACCAGTATAACTAAAAACTTTGAGCTTTCTTTATTTTTAAGAAGTATATATTTATTGAATGCGTAATAAGCGAGTACAAAAGCGAGTCACAATTCAGTCACGTGATCTCTTTTTATTCGTCCGTCCAAAATCATATGCTTTTATCCAATTTTGTTCTTTGTCAGAACTGTCATAACAGAAAACTACATTTTTGTAAAAGCTGATTTACAACAAAAAAGAATCATTTGTTACATTATTCTAAAATAAAAGAAGCTAATTTGCATTCTACTATTATGCATCCACTTCTATTGTTTATATTGATATCTAAAATACGTTATCAAAATAATTTTTAAATAATCGTCGTAACTAAATTAAATGAAAAATTATGAAAAGAACAAATCTTTTTTTGCTACCTCTAATATCGAAAAGTATTCTCAGATTCCTGCAAAATTGTTTATTTAAAATTTAGATTTTTAATTTTTAAATTTTGAAGGCAATGACCGTTTTACGCAAGATTGCTTAGTAAAAATTTTGAAAATAGTAAAGTAAAAATAAATGTTTATTTTTTACTTTTTGAAAGACATGCATGCATAGACTGTGAATCATTGCATTTTTTCTGGTGTCCGCGTTCTACATCCAGTTTTATGTTAAAAATTCTTTTAAAATAAAATAAAAGTCAAATGAGGTTTTTTACTAACTTTTTCTATTTTTGAAAAAGAATAAAACATGAATATAATCCTGTTCTGTTGTAAAAGTCAACACTAATAGAAAAATAAATAAAAATAAAACAATTTTTTATAATTTATTTCAAACTAAGTTTAGTAGCTTAATTACAAAATAAATAGCCGAATAACCTGAATGTAGGATCACATTATCTGCATTATTTATTTTGTTCTTTCCCGAACACAGCATGAATTCTATTGGTTACCAGTGCCTTAACCAATGGAAAATGTTTATTTCAAAAGATTATAATTTTATGGTATTCCCTAAAAACATATTTCATTTTAAAATTGCGTCAAAGTTATTATAGTTATTACTAGATAAGTAACTGCAGCTTCTAGAGTTGTTATTAGATAATGCTTTATCTAGCAACAATCATAGCTATTTTGCTAAATAAGGCATTAAAAGCTACTCATATAAAGTAAATAATAGTATACCATTATCTAGCAAAATAGCTGTGATTGTTGCTAGTAAAGCATTAAAGCTACTTTTTTTCAAGTAAACATACTTTTTTAATGTGAACTATACCAAATGCATTTTTTTTTCATACAAAATTAGGCCATTTAATGGCGATTAATCGGCAAAGAATAATTGTTGTTAAATTTACAGAATCTTTTGCTATGAAGATTTCGAAACAATTTTAATTTAAAACTAACAAAAAGACGACATCAACTAGATAAACGTATCTTAACCTATTCAGATAGTTATCTTCGGTTATGTATTTAAATTGTCATATTTATTAAAAGTATAAAAATATGAATTCTTGCACTTACCAACACACACAGCTTACAAATTTTGTTTGTAAAGTGTGTGTTGTAATAAACCTACTTTCATTAAAAGTGTTAAAGAAAGTATGTTAAATAAACATACTTTCATTAAAAGTATTAAAAGAAAGTATGTTAAATAAACATACTTTCATTAAAAGTATTAAAGAAAGTATGTTAAATAAACATACTTTCATTAAAAAGTATTAAAGAAAGTATGTTAAATAAACATACTTTCATTAAAAGTATTAAAAGAAAGTATGTTAAATAAACATACTTTCATTAAAAAGTATTAAAGAAAGTATGTTAAATAAACATACTTTCATTAAAAATATTAAAGAAAGTATGTTAAATAAACATACTTTCTTAATTTAAACTATAACGCATTTTTTCATGTAAAACTAAGCCATTTTATCACCTGCGCAATGTATTAATGACGCATAATTGGTAAGGAGTAATTGTTGTTAAATTTATAGTATCTTTTGTTATGAAGATTCCGAAACAATTTTCCCTCACTGAATATAAACGAATAAAAAGACATTATCATTTAGAAAGTTGTATTTTAACCTATTTTCAGTTTCAGGCAGTTCTCTTTATGTATTTAATTGTTACATTTATTAAGAGTATAAAATTCGAATTCTTACTTACTAACATACACAGCTTACAAATTTTGTTTGTTTCAAATGAACATACTTTCTTAATTTGAACTACATCTAACGCATTTTTAATACGCTTTTATTAGTTTCATCTGTATGTTTGTTTGTATGTATGTAACTGACTTTTTGGGCTCGATTTTGCCATACTTTAAGCGATTCGATTTAATTTACACGTTGTAGACTTATCAAGAACCGAGACCTGCAACACTAAAATATTTTGATCAGTTTATTATCTCATCATGATTAGGATCGCCAGGATTAGTGATTAAAACACACAGCCTTTGAAAAGTCATCTTGATTGGCGCATCATTTTTTCCCTGGAGATCTGTTTCTCCTCATAGACACTATTTAATCTGCAAAGAAACATTTACAGACATCTTTCAGACATTCAAACCTACGTGGGACATCGGCACAACGGATAACGCGCCGGATTAGGAGATTCCCTGTTATAATCCTGGCTGGCTTGGCATATTCGCATTTAGCCTTTGTTTTACTCACAATTAAATTATTGTAAGAACCAGTCCTCCGTACCGGGATCTCATTTAAATATTATAGTTTAAAAACACTAAAAAGCATGCTTTTGGAGTTAATCAAACTAAAAAGTAAAAAATAAATTAATAGTTTAAAAAAAAAAAAACACAAAAAAAACACACTTTTAAGTTAATCAAACTAAAAAGTAAAAAATAAATTAATAGTTTAAAAAACTAAAAAAAACAAAAAAAAAACACGCTTTAGAGTTAATCAAACTAAAAAATAATTGTTAACATAAGAATAAAATGACTGACGAGAAAATTAATGTCACTGTTCTAAAAGCGTGGGGTGCTCGATATCAATCGTTATAATTTTTCACTAGTTTCATTCCGAAATGGAGAGTTAGTTTAAAAATGTCATACAAAGCACCCCACGCTTTAGAACGATTACATTCATTTTCTCTTCAGTTCAAAAAATTTGTTAACATAAGAATAAAAATTCTTATGTTAACAATTATTTTTTAGTTTGATTAACTCTAAAAGCGTGTTTTTAGTTTTTTTAAACTATTAATTAATTTTTTTTTGCACACAAAGTTAAGCGACTCTATCACCTACGCAATGCATTAATGGCGAGTAATCGACAAGGAGTAATTGTTGTTAAATTTACAAAGTTTTCTGTTACGAAGATTTCGAAGTAATCTTCAATCACTGAATTTAAAACTAATAAAAAGACGCCATCAACTAAAAAAACGTATTTTAGCTATTTAAACAATTGTCTTTGGTTATGTATTAAGTTGTTATATTTATTAAGAGTATAAAATTTGAATTCTTACTTACCAACATACACCTCTTACAAATTTTGCAGCAGCATTTGTTTGAGTAAAGAATATTATTTTTCCATGCGGGGATATTAATAGAAACGTATTTGCATGCGTTTTACAAGGCTGGCAGAAAGTGAATTCTGCTCCAATCCTGATTGCCTTGAAAATAGCAGGACACCCTTAAGATAGAAGATATCCAGGAATTTAAAATGAGTTTATTAATGGCTTCGGAAATGATAATGAAGGATGTAGAGCATTTATCCAAATTGAGATTACAAATAATACGTAGATTCTTCTGCATACTTGAAGTTGCCTATTTGTTATCAAGAAACAGCAAGGAACATAACAGAATTTGTGAGAAAGGTATGCTTTGCCTACTTTGGGATAAAGAAAGGTTTGGTTTGTCGCTCTACGGTCATTTTTTGCACACTTTGAATTAATTAGACAAGGAAGCTACAGTTTAACGTGATTCCGAACCACTAATAAACATCCATGCCACCGCCAGGATTTGAACCTGAAGTCTATGGTATCAACGGTCGTAGCTAGCCCACTGGCCATCAGGCTGCCACACCTTAAAGAAGAAGAAAAAAATCATTTGAAATATATTATCATTTTATTTTGTCCTTCTATGTACTAGATTGGTTTGGTTTGTCGCTCTACGGTCATTTTGTGCACACTTTAGGCTAATTGGATCGGGACCTACAGTTTAACGTGGATTTCGAACCTGAAGCCTGTGGTACCAAAGGCCAGAGCGCTAGCCAATTGGCCATCAGGGCGCATGAATAATAAAAGAAGACCTGAAGCGCCCTACAAAATGTTTCTTAGTAGATTTAAGGAAACAAACATGAAGGAAAATTTTTTTTTCCGGTAGTTCTAAAGGTAAGGAGCATCCTTTTCTATGTAGAGGTGTTCCTAATTAAAAATATCAGTTTAGTAGATTTTTAAAATTGAGCTTGATGGCCGAGTGACCCGAGCTCGGTGCCACAAGTTTGAGGTTCGAGTCCCGCCTGTTCCATAAATGTTTGTAGTGGTTCGGAATCCACTTTAAACAGTAGGTCTAACATGACTAACCGGTCTAATATGGCTGTAGAGCGTTGAGCGTAGGGCTGACAACCCTACACCGTAAAAAGAAAAGCATCTCATGTTTCGAAATCTACCAATAGGCAAACGGCCATGGCCCACCATGGAGCTGTTGAGCCATTGAAGAAGGTTCTTAAAAATATTACTTCAAAAGCTGCACAATGAATTAAAAACTAAAAATCACTGCACAAAACAAAATGAACAATTTGTAAAAGCGATCTCAAAAACTGAACTTTGTTCGATACACAAGAGAGAAAAAAAATCTCATTTGTCAGAAGCAAAATTAAAGAAGGCGTCTTTGTTAAATTCCGGGGAAGGGATGTTTGAAATGCTTTTAAATGAGTTATTTTTAAGGTTCTTGAAAACCAAGCAGATCTTAGTGACGAAATATAAAAAAAAATTACATTGAGAAAATTGGAAGATCCCGAGTGTAATACGAGTCTGAAAGTTCATTTTCTGCGATCACACTACACTGAACATTTTGCCTCCAAATTGAATAAATAAATGAGTACAGAATGTGGTAATCTATGAATTCAATTTAGAGGAAGAACGATATTAAGGTCATTAGGACGTAAATATGATGGAAGATTAATGCTGGTCCTACCCATAACAGAAGAACTATATCCGAAATTTTAACGACAAAAAAAGGTTAGGAAAACATTATTAATATAAATATATTATTAATAAAATTTTTGGATTAATATGAGGAAGAACAACACCTTCTATGACTTTCATCATCATGATGAAAAAATAGAATTGTAAATACATTTTTACTTTCGTTTCATATACTACACTCGATAGAAGCCAAGAATTAATGGAGTTTATCGAAAAATATATGAAAAAAATATTTTTCCTTCAAATTAAGATAATTATTTATTATTTAAATATTAAAGAAATACATTTTACCTACAATTTTTTTTTCTTACAATAGGTTTGGTTTGTCTCTCTATGGTCATTTTTTTGCAGACTTTGGGGCAATTAGTCCGAACTTACTGTTTAACATGATTCTGAACCATTCACAAATATCCACGCCACACCCAAAATTTGAAGTCTGCTAGAGGCCAGAGCGTTAGCCAATTGGCCGCCAGGGTCTTTAACAGGTTTTAACAGGCCGCCTTTTTAACAGGTCGGCTGAAAAGTTCGTAGGCTGACATATAGATAGCGCTACTAGTATAAAATCCATATGATTTTTAGTAAGCCTAACCTTCAAAAGACACGTGTATAAATTTGACAGCTGTTGCACTATTAGTATATGAGTAGTGAAGTTATAGCATTTTTAGTGTTCATCACGTGCAGTCCACTCGGTTGACTGTCGATTGGACTCCAGTGTGAAATGATGGAGCCATGTTTCATCCATTGGCACATATCGACGCAAAATTCTGGTTTATTAAGATTGAACAGCTCCAAACACTGCTTAGAATCATCCATTCGTTGTTGTTTTGGGTCGATTGTGAGCTCGCTCAGCACCCACTTTGAACAGAGCTTTCGCATTTCCAAATATTCATTCACGATATGTCGAACACGTTCCTTTGATATCTTTAAGGTCTCAGCTATCTCAATCAACTTCACTTTACGGTTATCAGAAATTATTTTGTGGACTTTTTGATGTTTCCGTCGGTAACAGCCTCTTTGGGGCTTCCACTGCGTGCATCGTCCTCTGTGCTCATTTCGCCTCGTTTAAATTCAGCAAACCCCTTCTCTACGGTTGATTTTCCTGGTGCAAAGTCCGAATAATGTTTATCAAACCAAGCCTTGGCTTCAATAGTATTTTTTTTTTCGCCAAAAAGCAATGCTTTATTAGCACACGAAATTCCTTTTTTATCCATTTTTTCAAACTAACAAAAGTTGCTTCACTAAAAATGCTATAACTCACATAATAATAGTGTAACAGCTGTCAAATTTATACACGTGTCTTTTGAAGGTTAGAGCTAACTAAATATTGTATGGATTTAATACTAGTAGCGCCATCTATGTGTCAGCCTATGAAATTTTCAGCCCACGTGTTATGATAGGAGGGAAAAAAAAAAAAAAAAAAAAAAAAAAAAAACTATTGAATAACTGAATGAAGAATCTCCAAAAAATACATGAAACACAAAGTATGAAAAAGTTTTTAAGAAATATTTTTGTTTACCAGAGTAATCTACCGCGCTCACCACTGGAGTCCCCCTTCAAATAATAAATTTTTTTAAAAATGCCTGAACATTTTTCAGATACCTTATTTTTTAGGGCTTTATCCTTGATTTTTTTATCGACATATACTGATTGTCTGCAGATATGAACAACTCAGTTTTATAAGGATGTGAAACTGAACAAAGTCTAACTGAATAATGTAATTAAAATAAAGACATACAATTAGATATTAACACTATAATACAATTATGTATTTACACATGTATCTAATTTGTCCTTGAATAAGCCATTGAATAGATCGCTAATAACTTAACAGATTAAATTTAGGGTAAAAAAATTCTTTATTTTTATTATAGAATTTTAAAAATTTCAATTGAAAAGCGTCAAATCGATTTGTTTGGTTTGTCGCTCGATACCGAGCGCTAGCCACTCGGCCATTCAGGCCCCATCAATTTGTTTCAGATAATTGTTAATTGTTAAAATCAAGAATTAATAAAAACAAAAGCTTTTTACTTTTAATAATAATGTGGTTAAAGTAAAAATTATTGAAAAACATGTTTAAAAGTAGAAGAAATTTAATACAAATGTTTATTAACGGAAAGATTCATTATTCAATCAATTAGCCCCTATATATCTTGTACAGAATTTTTATTTCGGATAGTAAAAAAAAAAAAAAATTAAAAGCAAAAGTGAAAATTACAAACATCCATGGCACCGCGGGGACACGAACCCGAAACCTGGGGTATCGAGCGCCAGAGCACTAGTCACTCAGCCATTCAGTCTATATATTCTTATTATAAACCATAAAAACAACAACCATTACCATTAACTAACATTATACAATAAAATTATATTATATATTCATATTGTTAATAATGTATGCCGAAACGTGACAATTTATGTTTTCTTCTTTTTATTTTAACGGAGAAACTTTTTTTATAAACGTCTTTTTACAGAGAAGAGTTTACAACAGTACATCTAACGTTCTACAGTCATATTAGACCGGGACCTACAGTTTAATGTGGATTCCGAACAACTGCATACATCCATGACACCTTCGGAATTCTAACCCAAAACCTGTGGCACCGAGTGCTAGAGCGCTAGTCACTCGGCCCCCTAATAATAACTAAATTTAATGTAAAACCATTACATAACCCATCGGCTATAATCCTGTTATACACCATAAAAACAACCATTACAATAAACTAACATTATGCATTTTTTTTCTAATGCAGCTGGCAAAACACTTAGACGGTGATCTTTTTTATGCCATAAGGGTTGTACCGACGTTACTCACTTAGCACTACCCGGGGGGGGTATGTAGTTTGAAGATAAGCTACAGGCGTGGAGTAACATTATCCATGCAACGCTCTACGATCCTATTAGACCGACCTACGATTTAAAGTAGACTCGAACCCGAAACCTGTGGTACCGTGCACCAGAGCGCTAGCCGCTCGGCATCAGTTCCCTGCTATAATCCTATTATACACAATAAAAACAATCATTACCATAAACTAGTATTACACATGCAAATTATATTATGCACTAATAGTTTAAGTTCTATTATAAACTAATATAATATTATATACTAATATTGTTAATAATGTAAGTCGAAACTTGACAATGTATGTTTTCTTCTTTTTTTTTTTTAATGGAGATATTCTTTTTACAAACGGTTTTTTTTTTTTATTTTCAAGAAAAAGCTTCTCTCCGATTTTTATATAATTTTTACGCTGTACAGTGAATTCAAAAGCAAGTAGGTTGAATGTATTTGCTAAATTGCAATAACTAAAGGTTTTGAAATACAATCCTAATAATTGCTTCCCAACATCGTTATAAATAACGATCTTGGCGAAATTGAGTAGAGCTAATTCGAAAACAAAACATCCCACATGAAAAGTATCGGACCAATGATGAAGAAGTGGTATAACAGGTATCGTATATCCTCGATTAAACGTATAGCACCGATGAATCAGTGTTTATGCCTTTTTTAATTGGAACAGAATAGAAATAAAATTCAGACGAAAGCAGCCATTAGTAACTGTGCACCGTGGATAGATATAATGATGGTTTCGTACTTTATTATATGGTTTTGGTGCACCTTTTTGTGGTGGAAATACCATATAGCATTGCTATGTGGCTGAAATGTTGAACAGAATGTCGCAACAACACCAATGAACAAGCCGGCTGTACCAATATCATGGCAATGATTTTACAGTTATGAAAATCTCATTTTTAAAGACTGTTTTAAAGACGACGCAAAATTCAGTAAGTAAATATCTTGTTATTTTCTAACAACGAGCTGTTTGAATACGGAATAGTATTTTTTAAAAATACTTTTCAATGCCTCACTCGTTGTATAATGATAATAAGACTCGATGGCAAATGTGATAACATTCATCTGGTAGGTTTTTTTTTTTTTTTTACCCACATTAATTAATTTTTGTAGGAAAACTTTCTAGTTAAGGCATTATTTTCAATGTAGACTCGTACACTGGTGATTATATAGTTACGGCAATTGAATAAATGCAGCTGGTTCTATTTCGAGGGTAAAGAAATTGTTTAGTTAAGCGTACATGCTCAGCGCAATGTCGATTATCTAGTTGATTATTTGCCTTCAACGAATGAGAACTGTAACATTTTACTTCCTTATTTTCTTACTGTATGTCTAATAAACATGTTGATGGCCATGGCCACTCGTTGTATAATGGTGATCAATTAGTAATAAGAAAGGATTTCATAATTCGATAGCAGAATGATTTACATACACTGATTTTAGACACTCGATGCCAAATGTGATAACCATTTGCTGGGGTTTGCTTGTTTCTTTTTTGCATAATTATTAGTTATAATTATTCAGTTACGGGACCTGAATGGCCGAGTGGTTAGCGCTCTGGCGCTAGGTACCACAGGTTTCGGGTTCGAGTCCGGGCGGTGCCATGGATGTTTGTAGTGGTTCGGAATCCACTTTAAACTGTAGGTCCCGGTCGAATAGGATCGTAGAGCGTTGCGGGGGCATTGTTACTCAGCGTCCGTGGCTTATCTTCAAGTTACACGCGCCCCTGGGTAATGTAAAGTGAGTACGTCTGTGCAGCGCTTGCCTTAAAGCATCCAAGACCAAGCTGTCTAAGTGTTTACCAGCTGCATTAGAAAGAAGAAAAAATTATTCAGTTATGGCAATTAGATGCAACTGATGATGATGATAATAATAACTGATTTTTAACCCATATGAAATCGCACCAATGCATGCAATTTTTGAAAGAGAACTTTTTAGTTAAGACATTATTTTCAATCTAGAATTTCGAAATAGATGCAACTCATTCAATTTTGAGGGTGACGAAATTGTTTAGTTAAACGTACATGCTCAAAACTTGTTTGCGGCTAATGTCGATATCTAGTCGACTTTTTTGCGTTCAACGAGTGAACATGGTATCCTTTTTTTTGCCCTTATTTTCTTATTGCTTGCCTAATAAACGTGTCGAAGGCAATGATCACTCGTTGTATAATGGTAATGAGCGCGAGTTAGTATATGAATAAGAAAGAATTTGATTAATCCATAGCAGAATGATTTACACTCATTGCTTTCAGACACGCAGAGACTCGATGGCAAATGTGATAACATCTATCTGATGGGGTTTGTTTCTTTATTTCTTTTTTGCGGGAATTATTAGTTATAATTATTTAGTTACGGCAATTAAATAGATGCAACTCGTTCTATAGCGAGGGTGACGAAATTGTTTAGTTAAAAGTACATGCTCAGAGCTTGTTCGCGTGCAATGTCGATTATCTAGTTAATTATTTGCCTTCAACGAGTCTTGCCTTAGCCATCTTTTATCCTTTAAGTGATAAAACAAACAAAAACTTAACAATTCAAAACAATGTCCAAATCGTGTTTTTACATAACACACAATACTGTTTTGTATGATTATTTAAAAACACAGTTGAAGCAACTATACAATGCACAAAATTTTGTCAGCAGATTTTCATTTCTATTTTTAAATGCACTTAATCTGCCGCTAGAAATCTGACGAATAAAACTTTTTCTTTACGTAAACAGATCGATAGAGAACTGAAAAGCTTTTGCGCAGAAGCCGAATTGATGTCAAAAACATCTGCTTCACGTATCTAAATAAAGCTCCATTTCTTGTACGGTGTATTGTTTGCCAGTTTATCCTTTATTTATGGATACAATAAGAGAAAGTAAAAAAAACTCGAGATTTAAAAATAGAGATCCAATCCTTCAGTTGAAAAAAATATACGAAATATATGAAATAAAGTGAAAATTAGAGAATTGTAAATTCTCACAAAAATACTTCTACAACTCTTTAAGGAAAACTCTATTAACATAATTCAATAATGTGTTTTTTAAATTATATGACAGTTATAATTAGCATCTTATTAACATAAATATTTAACTAGCCCAGCATAAATATTTAACTACAACTACATACAACTACATAGCAGACAGCATTATGGTATTATATAGACAGCATTATGACAGCCTGGTTGATAGAAAATAGTATAAGTATTTCCTGTCATAGTAAGTTATAGTAATAATTTATTTGGTATCAATAAAATTTAATTCAGATGTTTTCATAAAATAAGTTAATAAAGGTTTTAATTCCTTATTAACTTATTCTTACTCTAATATTAACATACCACGTTAAATTGTAGGTTCCGGTCTAATTAGCCCAAAGTGTGCAAAAAAAATGACCGTAGAGCTACAAACCAAACCAAACTATTATTAACATAATTCAATAACGTGTTTTGTAAATTATAAAACAATAATAATTAGCATTGTATTAACATAAATATTTAACTAGCAATTATATGGCTGTCTGGTTGATAGAAAATAGTAGAAGTATTTGATACCATCGTAAGTCATAATAATAATTTATTTGTTATCAATAAAATTTAATTAAGATGCTTTCATAAAATAAGTTAATAAATATTTCACTTCCCTATTAACTTATTCTTACTCTATTATTGACATAATTCAATGATGTGTTTTGTAAATTATAAAAACAATAACAATTAGCATTATATTACGATAAATAATTAACTAGACCAGCATAAATATTAAACTAGCAATTGTATAGCACTAGACAGCATTATAACTGTTTGTTGTTGTCGTTTTATAGTAATAATTTGTTTGTTAAAAATTAAATTTAACTGTGATGTTTTCATAAAATAAGTCAATATAGATTTTTTATTAACTTATTCTTCTTCTATTATTAACATAATTAAATACAGTGTTTAAATTATAAAACAATAATAATAGCATTATATTAACATAAATATTTAACTAGACCAGCATAAATTATATTTAACTAGCAGTTGTATAACACTTCTTATATAGCATTATGGCTGTAGAAAATAGCCGATAGAAAATAGTAGAAGTATTTGCTGTCGTCATAAATTGTAATAATAATTTATTTGTTATCAATAAAATTTAATTAAGATATTTTCAGAAAAAGATTTTCTTCTTTATTAACTTATTCTTAAATAGGACATAGCGGGAGGATGGTTAAATGTTTTGGGTTTCCGAAATATGTCAATTTGGTTCGAAACTAGAAAATATTTTCTAAACAATTTCCGCGATTCCAAAAACAAACCCAGCCTACACTTGTTTTCGCTCTCAATTGAAAATTTGAACTCAAAAACAAAGTAGAAATTTCAACAAAGCTATTTTATGAATAATGAGGGCACACCATGTTATATAATACATAAATGTATGCGTAAAAATGCATTAAAAAGTGTGACAAATTGTTGAACCCTATATTGTTCTAATTTTGTGCAATTCCTGATAACCTTCTCGCATTCATTGCCCGCATACTTATTTACTTGTACCTGCATTTGTAATGCATTATTATTGTGCAGGACTTTAGTTTGGAGATCTTTTAATCAATCGAAAATTAACATAATATCATTAGTTTTTTTTTTGTTCTTTTTAATACCAGCTATATGGTAACCCGATGTGTTGCCATTTCAAAAAATGGAAAGCTCACAGTTAAATTCAATCTTTTGTAAACAAAAAAATGTTCCTTTTTTTTTTTTTTTTTTTGTGCAAAGATATTGATTTGTGCAGATATAAATTTAATTTTTAATTAATATTAATTTTAATCCGTTTGCAAATATGAATTTAATCTTAAATGAATATTAATTTTAATTTCAATCGTTGTGCAAATATTAATTTAATTTTAAATTTATATATTTTAATTTATATCGTTGTGCAAATATAAATTTTAATCGTTGGGAAAATATTAATTTAATTTTAAATTAATATATTTTAATTTTAATCGTGGTGCAAATTTATAAATTTAATTTTTAAATGAATATTAATTTTTAATTTTAATTTTAATCGATGTTCAAATATAAATTTAATTTCAATTTAATATTAATTTTATTTTTAATCGTTGTTCAAATATTAATTTAATTTTAAATTAATATTAATTTTAAATTAATATTAATTTTTGTGCATTTTTAATCGTTGTGCAAATATAAATTTAATTTTAAATTAATATTAATTTTAATCGTTGTGAAATATTAATTTTAATTTTTGTGCAAATATTAATTTTAATCGTTGTGCAAATATTAATTTAATTTTAAATTAATATTAATTTTAATTTTAATCGTTTTGCAAATATTAATGTAATTTTAAATTAACATTAATTTTAATTTTAATCGTCGTTCAAATATTAGTTTAATTTTAGATTAATATTAATTTTAATCGTTGTCCAAATATTAATTTAATTTTAAATAAATATTAATTTAAATTTTAATCGTTGTGCAAATATTAATTTAATTTTAAATTAATATTAGTTTTAATATTAATCGTTGTACAAATATAAGTTGTTCGTTAATGAATAGAAAAAAAAAATAATGTAAAAATAATATATTAAGAATAAATTTTCTAAAGGCGTGAAATAGAACTAATGACCTAATTTATGAAAATAAAGCAAAAAAATCTTGAAATCTAAGAAAACTTATAAAAATCTATATATTACGATTTTTTAGAATATCTCTCACGAAATATTTCGTGGCTGTAATTTTTTTTCATTGTTTTTCATTGTCAAGTCAGGATTATTTTTAAAAAAAATAAATAAAAACTTTTTCTGATAACTCTGTAACTTTTTTTCCGATGCAAAATTGTTCAAAATAATTTCTTTTTTTCTAGATGAAACTTAAACTCACATTGTTTAAATGAGTATTTGTTTTTTGAAGTGATAGTAAATGATTTTGTGTATAAAAGTGTCACATAAAACAATTTTAAAAATAATTTTTAGATCATATAAAAAGGATTTTAAAAAGTTTTCAGAAAAATAATTTTTTGATGATTTTTAAAGCAAATATTTGTATTCCAATCAAAACACATTGTTCAAAAACGAAATATTTGTACGTGAAAATGGTATAAAAATTAAACAAACTGAACGTCGCACTTTTAAAAATACAATTATTCGAACTTAGCTTTTCATTTATCATATGATAGCGGAGAAATGATGCTCTCGTTATGGGGCAATGAAATTCTTAGAAAGCCATTTTGTTAGATTTTTTTAAAATTCAATTATATCTGGCATAGTTGAAAAATCTAACACAATCTTTCTACCTCTTAAAATGAATTTCTGAATTTTTGGAATGCTTTGCTAGTTGCATTCAATCTAGTATTAGAAAAGATATGCGCAGACAAATATTAATAGTATAGAACAGGGGTCTCCAAACTACGGCCCGCGGGCCAAATCCGGCCCACCAGTGTCATCAATACGGCTCGCGGCAGCGAATAGCTTATTGTTGCTGTAATAAGTTGGATTAAAAACACAGAATGATAATAATTCGTTTTTATTTACTTGCTAGGTAAAGCTTAATGACAAGCATAATATGCAGAAAATTTAACTTAAGCATAACAGGCAACAAATAATTGAAATGAATCCCACTAACATTATAAACTAGTGAACATACCCTCGGTAGTTATGTTGAGGTAAAGAGTATCGCATATGTATGTATAGCGAGGTTTGGAATGTATATATCCTGAATCAAACATACGATTTTTATCCTGAAAATCCCTCAGAACGGAAAGCTAAATTAACGCGAATGAAACCGCGGGGTATCCACTTGTAAAAAAATACTAATGAAATTTATGTAATTGTGATTTTTCACTGACTATAGTTTGTAGTTAGCAAGCGTATGCTCGCTCATAGCGCATACTCGGCAACTGGAAAACGGCAAAAAAAAACGATAGATAGATAGGCCAAAAAAATTAAAACGGTTTTGGCCCTTGGTACTTACAGGAGTGAACAATATGGCCCTAAGGCTGGAAAGGTTGGAGACCCCTGGTATAGAACAATGAAATTAATACAAATAGAACTAAAATAACAATAATAAATATTTAAAGCAATAAATAATATTGATATTGTATTATGAAAAATTTTATAACACTTTTTTTAATTAATGACATAGTTATAAATTTAGTCCAGATTTAAAATTATATATTTTTAATTATCTGTATTAAAATGGCGTATTGCTATAACATAAAATTTACTATTTTGCAAATATATTTTTTATTTTTTACTAAACCGAACTGAACGACTTATATTAAATTTATATGCTGATGAAAATTAAAGTTAAACAATGAAAAAAAGTAAATAATTTTCTAATAATAATTTAGTAATTACAAAAAAAAAAAAAAATCAATAATCATCAAGATTTTATTTCGAATTTTATTCAAAAGTTGTTGTTTTTCAGTACTTAGCAGTAAAAGTATACATATATTATATATATATATATTGTATATTTTTATTATATATTATATGTTTTCTATTATATATTTTTAATTATCTTTATTAAAATGATGTATTGTTATAACATAAAACGCAAATATTATTTTTATTCTTTACTAAACCGAGCTGAATGAGTTATATGCTGATGAAAATTAAAATTAAACAGTAAATAAAATAATCTTCAAATAATAATGTAAAAATTACAAAAATATAAAAATTCAATAATCATTAAAATTTATTACAATTTTATTCAATAGCTGTTGTTTTTCAGTATTTAACAATAAAAATCTTGATTCGACATTATTTCAAATTATTCTGTTGGCAACGCGACGCTAACGTGACGTCAACTTTGACGTATCAGATTAGAAATTGTGAATGATAGAAGATTATTCTCGATCGTTAATCTGATTCGTCAAAGTTGACGTCGCGTTGCTAATGGAAATACACACTTAGCGCTGTCGGAACGGCAGTGGTACGTTAAAGCTCTGTATTCAAACTACAAGAATTAACACTATCTATATAATAAAGCTATTGTACATACCTTAATTAAATCATCAAAGACACCAAGTTTCCTTGTCTTGCTAGCGAGGAAAAAAAAAAAAATTTTAACGCGCTGGAAATCGTACGTCCTTCAAAGTACAAAGGGTACTTGAAAATGAGTCCTGTTTATTCTGTGACAGAGGGAAGGATATACATAAATAGTAACGTGTGGACCCAACCGAAATGCCGGAAGCACCTGTGGTTTTTCTTTTCTAAAAAAAATATAGTACGCCAGGCGAACTACTTTCGTTTTTTTACCTCCTCTACGAACACATCATAAAAAATGCCTTGTTCTTGCGTCATCCATTCATGCAAAAGTTTTAAAAGTAATTCATCACCTTTTGATCAGGGACTATAAAAAAGCAGAAAGTCAAAAATTGAGGAAGAACTTCGAAAAAGTAAATCTTCTTCAGTAAATCGAATGAATCTTTGTGAATACCATGCGCATTAGTAAATTTATTTTACTTAATAAAAATTACTTAATACTCTTACTAAAATTACTAAAATACTAAAATGCTAAAATTACTAATATAAAATGCTAAAATTACTAAAATATACTAAAAATTTAAAATTACTAAAATACTAAAATTACTAAAATTGCTAATATACTAAAATGCTAAAATTACTAAAATTACTTAGTAATTATTAATTTATTGTACTAAAACTAATATACTAAAATACTAAGATTACTAAAATGTTAAAATTACAAAAATGCTAAAATTAAAAATGTAATAAAATTACTAATATACTAAAATACTAAAATTAAAAAAATGTAATAAAATTACAAAAATACTAAAATACTAAAATTAATAAAATGTTAAAATTACAAAAATGCTAAAATTAAAAATGTAATAAAATTACTAATAATTCTAAAATACTAAAATTATCTAAAATGTTAAAATTACTAAAATGCTAAAATTACTAAAATTGTTAAAATAACTAAAATACTAAAATGCTAAAATAACTAATATACTAAAATGCTAAAATTACTAAAATATTAAAATTACTTAAATTCTTAATTTATTATCTAAAATGTTAAAATTACTAAAATGTTAAAATTACTAAAATGTTAAAATTACTAAAATACTAAAATTACTAAAATGTTAAAATTACTAAAATGTTAAAATTACTAAAATACTAAAATTACTAAAATGTTAAAATTACTAAAATGTTAAAATTACTAAAATGTTAAAATTACTAAAATGCTAAAATTACTATACGTACTAGTATGCTAAAATTACAAAAATACTAAAATTACTTAAAATTACTTACTAAAATTAATTATACTAAAACTAAAATTATTAAAATGCTAATAAAAAAGTAAACCAAAAATTGAGGAAGAACTTGTGAGAAAGGGTATTAAGAAATCGTTTAAAAACATATACTTATTTTTAAGTTTTCAAAACATAATTATTTCAAAACATAACTAAACTACACTGTTCATTTTTAGTGTGCCATAAATCAGTTTGTGCCTTTAAAATATGCTTATGTATGTGGGTTTTGAGTGTTTTTGTAAGTTAAATTTAATTTTAGGGTTAAGTAAAAGTACTCGTGTTTTATATTTTGTTTCAGAAAAGAAGCAATAAATAAGAAAAGAGCCAAGAAAAGATCAATAATTTTATTATTTATTATTCTTATAATTTTATTATTTGTTATTCTTATAAATTTGTTAGTTATTCTTATAATTTTATTTGTTATTCTTATAATTTTATTTGTTATTCATATAATTTTATTTGTTATTCTTATAATTTTATTTGTTATTTTTATAATTTTATTTGTTATTTTTATTTTTAATAATTTTATTATTTATTATTCTTATAGCATTATCTGAAAAACTAACGTCGCTAACTTACACGAATGAAATAATCCATAGAATTTTCCTTTCCGCAAACGTAAAAAACTTTTATTCTTATTTTTTAGATTTTTCTTATTACTGGATGACCAACTTTTTTCACTTTCTGAATTCGTAATGAATGAAAAATTTATAAAAAATAAAAGAAAATCCACAAAATTATCGTTTGGTAAAAAAAAGTAGACGATAAAAAAAATTGCCTTTTTAAGTGAAATTAAATTAAAAGAGAAAATAAAGAGGAAGTTATCTAATTTCTTAAAATAAATTTTCATCATTTTATTCAATTTGGATAATTAAATTTTTCTAAAAGTTTTAAATTAGAGAATACGTTTTCGTAAAATAAAATTGTGATTAAAAAAGATATTTATGACACTTATTATGTGAAGTAGAAAATATTTTTCCGTTATAAAATATCCAACTTTTCCTTTTGGGTATTTATAAATTAATTTTTTTAATTTATAGAATATAAATATATTATTTTCATCAACTTGATTTTTGAACGTAATTGCAAGTAGTCGAAAAATTAGATTACGTTTATCACAAAATATGTGAATTATACTTATAAAAAATATTTTTATTATTAAATAATTAGTACTATTTTTAAAAAAATTACTATTAAAGTATTTTATATTTTAAATCAAATTTATGTTTCTAGTTTCAGAATTTAAAACAAAAGCCAAATAATAATAAAAATAATTAAGCAATATTTTTAATTCCTAATATGTAATGTTATTTTAACGTTAATGTAAAATATCTTTAAGAATAAGACATTTCTATTTTAATCTTATTAGTTAGAAATCCACTTTCAATTTAATTTATGTGCATGTTGATACAATTTTAATTTCCATCATTAACACAAACTTTTAACATTTTACGTAATTTTAATTTCACATTTAATAATATAACTACATAATTAACATTTTAATTTTTAATATAAATTTAAGATATAAGCATATCTCATGCGTTGGTACTCAAAATTTGTCCCAATATTCAAACTAATGCTTATGAGCGCCTTATATTAAATTGATTTATTACAATTTGGAGCAGTAATCGAAATGTATGCGGTTTCGTTTGTCAATATTCATGGTAGAAGAAGGTATAGTAGTATTTGCTTCATTTTATTTTCTTACGGCTAACGCTCTGTAGGTTTCAGATTCAAGTCCCGGCGGTCCCATGGATGTTTGTAGTGGTTAGAATCTACTTTTTAAGTCGTAGGTCTAATTAGCCTTATTGTGCAAAAATAGTGTTGGCCTTGAAGGCCCTAGTGTCGTCTTTTGGTTCCGAATCAAATGATATATGATCTTCCGAAAGACGACTGGAGGCTCATTCATAACAAGGGATAACTAGACTCTTTTTTTTTTCAGTTCAAATTTGCAACCCCTGGGAACAGACAGGCTTTCCACCAAATGTTTCAAATCTAAACGCGGCTATTAACACTAACAAAACAGCGCATAAAGCGTCATAGATTTTCAAAGAATCCAGCTGAATGTCTAGTCTTAAATCATTCACCGCGGTTGCATCCTTTGACCAGCGCATCCTTTTCCATTACCAATTCCATGCATCACATTAATGTCTACAAGCTCCTAATCCATATAATGCTCATATTATTCAAACTTGACTCTTTAGCCAAAAGAAGCCAGGGACAATGATCAACCCAGGACTACCATCAAGCTTGCAGATGCTAACGCAGTTGCCAAAAGCCGACTCATTCCTCATAACTTTAAGAAGCCACTCATCACGGACTTCAACTCCCCTAAGAAGTTGACATCAGTTATTATCAGACTCAGAACTAATCATTACAGAGGGATGAAGATTCTCCCAGACAAGACCAGGGAATGCATCCCCCTGCAGAAATTGCCCCAACGCTTTCCTGACACCTAAGCACATTCTAGAGTGCCCAGCACTCACTCCCATGTTTTGAAATTGGGTATGGTGCCAATCGAGGCCAACTTAAGAAATGCCTGTATAGTGAAGGTTCTAGCCTCCGATCGAAAGACTTTTTGACTTGATCAAACATTGATAATTATATTTTAAATCCATGGACACGATAACAACAACATTATTCAAACTCCCAACGGGTAAGGTTTGCCTTTGTCATTTTTTTTTTTTTTTTTTTTTTGCACAATAAGGCTAATTAGACCTACGGCTTAAAGTAGATTCCTAACCACTAGAAACATCCATGGGACAGCCGGGACTTGAATCTGAAACCTACAGAGCGTTAGCCGTAAGAAAATAAATTGAAGGAAATACTACTATACCTTGAGATCACGTACCATACAGCACCTTAAAAATATATTTAACTTTTATTATTTATTTATTGCACGTTATTTTAAGATAAATTATCCTCCTCTGTATAAAACTTTTTTCTAATGCAGCTGGCAAACACTTAGACAGCTTGGTCTTGGATGCCTTAAGGCAAGCGCTGCACAGACATTACTCACTTTGCATTATCCCAGGGGGCGTGTGCAACTTGAAGATAAACCACGGACGCGGAGTAACAAGCCCTCGCAACGCTCTACGATCCTATTAGACCGGGACCTACGGTTTAAAGTGGATTCCAAACCATTACAAACATCCATGGCACCGCCTGGACTCTAACCAACGAAACCTGTGGTACCGCGCGCCAGAGTGCTAGCCACTCGCCCATTCAGGCCCCTGTGTATAAAAACTATAGAGCATGAAATTTTCCGCATAATAATAAAATAAGCCTCAGTATATCATTACAGGCTTCAGATTCGAATCCTGTCGGTGGCGTGGATGTTTGTGAATGGTTCTGAATCCACGTTAAACTGTACGTCCCGGTTTAATTAGCCCAAAGTGTGCACCAGACGACCGTAGAGCGACAAACTAAACCTCGAACCCAGGAGAACTTTCTTGTCTATTATTATAAGTTATTATAAATAATAATAATTATTATATATCATTTATGTTAATTAATTTCCTGGAAGCTACGCTGAAGCTTTTTTTTTTTAGTTAAGCCTAATTGGCCTAAAAAGATGCTCAAAGGACCGAAGAGAGAAAAACCAAATCATTATATGATATATTTAAATTTAATAAAAATGTATTCAAATTTTTATCAATATTCTATTATTGAAACTGCTAACATGAAAAGGTCATCAATTAAAAAAAAATAAAAGGAACATTTATCTATATTTTTTTTTTAAATTACTATAAAATTTAAAAACAAACAAATTACTAAAAAAATATATTAAAAATTTTTTTTTTTTCTTTACATCCTACATAGAGTATATATAAAGCAATAATATATAAAATATAAATATCATAAAATAAATATAAAAAAATATATATTCTATTAACATTATTTTTACGAAAACTTTGATTTTTTCGAAAAAAAGAAATAAATTAAGTAGTTAGAATTATTATTTCTTCAATAATTTTAAGTTGTATTATAGATTTAAAAAGATTTTTTGTAGAATTGGATTGTGGAAAAGAGGATGAGACTTATTTTTACTGTTCCATACAGCTAAGCTATAGCTGAAGTTATTCTTAGCTCTGTAAATGGGTTGCTGAACTGATATAGTACGTCGCAATCTTTGCCTGTCGCTGTTTTCTCGACAAAATTAATTGACACCTCTAACCACAAGAGTTACGAAATAGAGAAAAAAATTATTCCTAAATATTTATCCAATTTTAAATTTGCTATATTATTAAAAATTGTAAATATGCAATGATCAGTAATAAATGAATATAAAAAATTCAAAACGCTATTATAAAAAAAAAAAAACACGTAAAAATACAAAAAATGTAATCTACTTGGCCGATATACAGGTTAACCATAAAATTTAAAATTTAACTTAAGAACAAAACGCAAAACAGAAAATCTTAAAAAATAAAAAAAAAAATAAATTTAATTAATTAGTTTTCTCGAAAATTTTAGTTTTCACTTTGAAATAAAATTGTCTTTGCTTACACCAAACGACCTTTTAGAATAATTTTACATTATTTAATTAAATCTGAAAAGAAATTTAAATAAATATAATGCATGAAAAAGCTTTTGAAAAAATTTTGAAAAATTTTTTTAAAAATTAAAGAATGAAAAATAATTGAAAATGGTCAAGGAAACAACAAACCTCGCTCTCGAAAACAATATCCATATATTTCATAGGTAATATTCTAAAATATAATTTAGTGTAATTGATGTCAGAAAAAAATCGTTTAAAAATCATTAAATTGTTAAAAATTAATGTAACAACAAAACGCTTAAACAGCAATCATAAAAAATAAAAATATATAGAATTCCAAACGACTTTCTTTTCAATCGAAAAATCTCATTTTCACTTTGAAATAAAAATCTTTTTGCTTTCACCAGACAATCTTTTTGAACAATTTTACATTAATTAATTACATAATTATTAGCTTGTGAAATAAATTTAAATAAACAAATACGAATAAAGCACGTGATAGAATTTTAAAAAAATAACCAATAAGAAACGTTGAAAGCAGTCAAGAATAAAAAAAAAAAAAAAAAATATCCGCTGTCGAAAACAATACTCATAATTTTTATAGGTAAAAATGCAATTTTTTTTATGAATGTTTAACTTACCATTTTAAAGTCCTACGGACAATGTGAAACCAATAAATAACTTCTCATCAAACATAACCCAATGTCCTTTATACATCTGATTTCATGGACATTGAAGATATCCTATTTCTACGAAATGATGGCACCTGAAAAATACGATGAATAACCAAGGTATTCGTCGGGCGCTGTCTAAAGTATTCATACTGTCTGTCTACTAAGCTATCTAGAATAGCAATTACTAAATGTCATCGTGCAAATGAGGTCACGTAAAAGGCTTTCTGTTGATTATATGAAGTTTTTTATTTCAAAATAAACGATGCATTAACAGCCTTTATTTATAATTATACTCATGTATTCCTTGTTCATACTTGTGTATTGTTAGTTTTTAAAAACATAATAGTTTTGTTAAATCAGATGAACCTTTCTGAATGCCATGCGCATTATTTTAAAAATAAATTATTAATTTATTTATTTTATTATTATTCATTTATTTTATTTTAAATTTATTCATTTTTAAAATTTATTTTATTATTTAAAATATATTTATTTTTAACATTTATTTACTATTAAATTTATTTTACGTAATATAAAATTACTTACACTGTTGCATGTTAAACCATACGCTATTCTCCTTTTTTTTATTTGACGTGTGTGTCCACCTCAGGACGTTAGGATCTACACAAATTACTCATAAAAGTTCATCTAAACCTTCTCATTGAATTAAGGGAATTAAGAAGTTGAAATCAGAAAGAAGATGAAGAATCTCTACATTTTGAAAGTAACCTACAATCTTGAAATGGCCAAGGCATAGATATGTGCCAAATTTAAAAGCTTCAGGTGGAAACGTACAGTTGTGGCTTCAGGCTGGTTTAAAAGCTTCAGGTTGGTGGTTCATTCTCCGATTCCAAAAAGAAGAACCCTTTTTAGTTTAGAATCACTTTCCACCACTGTAGTTTATTTTGACAGCTTCGGAATCGCTCTTTTCTTTCAAGGTCGGTAAAAACGCTGAACTTCGAAACGATATTGTTTTGGTTTTGTTTATAACTCTGCCCTCCCCTTTCCTTTTCTTTTTCTCTTCAGCCAGCCAGAAGTTTTCGTGGTTTCGTAACGGTTATTTTTTAACTCCTTTTCATTGCCACAGTTTTTATTTTTAAAAACTTTTGTGAACTATTATTTTAAATTTTGTATTTACTAACCTTTTTACTCCTGTAAATTCTCTCCGAGCATGGGCTCGTTTAATATTCTGTCCTTAGCTCATCTTTTGGATTTTAAAAATTTTGTTTTTACTAATACTTATTGATATGGAGGTACGGGAAATTCCCTGGTACTCCAACTAAACACCTACCATTACGTTACGTAGGTTGGTGGTCGCAACTTTAAACATTTAATGTAAACATTGAATCAAAAGATGCAAAACATTAATGCAGGTTTGATTTACCATCAAGTATGGAGCTTGAATGACCGAGTGTCTAGCGCTCTGGAACTCGGGGCTACAGGTTTCGGGTTCTAGTCCCGGTGGTGCCATGGATGTTTGTAGTGGTTCGGAATCCACTTTAAGCCGAAGGTCCCGGTCTCATATGACTGTAAGAGTGTCATGGAGCAGACGTCAGACTTCTACCTATCGGTGCTCCATCACAATAGAAGCTGCACCCCTCTTCTCTCCATTCATGAGGGATACGACAGCAACAACAACTTACCATCATGTCTTACGGATAATGGAAAGTATAAATAACTTCTTAGTAGTAGGGCCGGAAGTGACGCGTTGAAGAACTAACATATTTTCAAACGAATTTCTCACAACAGCCAGATACAATGCCAACTCATACCCGCTACGTGACGAGTTTCAAGTCTTCTTATAAGTAATCCCGATGAGCACTGCACTGCATTCTATGTTTTCATTTACGAGACTCCAGTTGACTCAGTTGAAGACCTCGTCGCTCAATGATGATGCCCGAATAACCATGCATATTTGGAATTGTTCGCCAATCACTCCTTCGACGCTACTAATCATATATTACAGTAAGTGGTCGAAATTTTGAGCATGTATAGTAAACATTGAATCAAAAGAAGCACTTTGCAATAATGTTGGGAATTAGCAATGTTTTTATTTTCCTGTGTTATTTGTTCTTGCCTCAATGGATCACTTCTGACCCTACGTTTCTGTACAAAATAATATTTGTTTTAGTAAGTTGTACCACACCTCAAAAAATTTGGCGGCCAATTTGATAGAGCTCAGGCCTTTGGTACTTCAGGTTCGAATCCTGGCGGTAGCATGGATGTTTGTTAGGGGTTCAGAATGATGGGGCCTAAATGGCTGAGTGTCTAGTCCTCGGTGCCACAGATTTCGGGACTCGGTGTGTCATAGATGTTTGTAGTGGTTCAGTATCCACATTAATCCGTAGGTCCAGTTTTCATATGACCGTAAAAGCGTCACGGAACACGATCAGATTCCTTACCCATATCATTCTCAAACTGTAAAGGGGTAACAGTTCTAGGCACAGTGATGTGATAGGGTGTGATGTAGTAGTAGTAGTGGTGGTTCGGAATTCACGTTAAACTGCAGGGCCTGGTCTAATTAGCCTAAAGTGTGCAAAAAAATGACCGTATAGTGACAAACCAATCCTCAAAAGTTTGTCCCTCGACAGTTGAATCACCTTGTATTTAAGATAAATTGATTTTCATATAGAATTACTAGAAAAACTCAAAACCCAATTTAACAAAAATTAGCGTTAACTAATTCCACTTAAAAAAAACTAAACTGATACCATCTTAGGCTTCCTTTCCTTGAAAAGTTAAACTCGATTTCGTGACTAGCTGGTGCTGACACAATAACTCCTTGTTAGAGAAAACATACAAATTTTAAAATATTAGCATTCAATTAAATTACAAAAAAAATAATAAAAACCTGTTGGTAAAAGGGAAAATTAGATTTTAAGAGGTATGCATTTTCCTCAATTTTGGAATTTCTTCAAATGCATAGTAAAAATGTTAAACATTTTAATTAGCATAACATAAATACTGAAATTTTGTATTAAGTATAATTTTAACAAAATATATCAATACAGTTTTATAAAATTGAGGTGTTTTTAAAGTGAAGTGTTTTTAGCTATTTTAAATTTTATAATGTAATGACAAAATAAAAATAAATTAGAAAGCATTGTTATTTAACCGATGATTTTTTACAAAAAAAACTTTTAAAAATTAATAAAAATCAAAATGTTCGAATTTAAAAACATAATTTTTTAATAGCAAACAAACCTTAAACATTTAAAAAAAAAATAAGATTAAATTAAAATTAAAAAGAATAAGTTATATTTTTATAAAATCAATTAAAATGTACAAAATTAACATATTTAAAATAGCTTTTTTTGCTACAGAAAATTCATTAAAATTAATTTATCTTAACACTTAATTGCGATAAATAGATATGACCTATTTTATTAATAATAAATGAATTTTAAAACAATATAATTATAATAAACAATATAACAAAAAATAAATTATAGATATTTTATAAAAATAATTAATGAATTTTATGCTCATTATATAAAGAAGATAAAAATAAAAATAAAAAATAATAAAATAAATAAGTAAAATGAAATAAATAAAATAAAAAATAAATAAATAATAAAATAAATAACAAAATAAATAAAATAAAATAAATAAATAAATTATTAAATAAATAAAATAAAAATATAAAAGAAATAAAATTAAATTAAAAAAGAAAAGAAAAAAGAAATAAAAAAAAGAAATAAAAAAAAAATAAAAATAAAAATCGAACATTATACTGTATCTGATATAAAATAAATTGACGAAAGTAAAACTTCCATAATAACAAACATACAAATAGAGGATGTTTTACGAACTGATTGACAAAGGACGCTCTCTTTAATCTGTTGAATTTATAACGAAATAAACAAGGTATTTGACATTGCAATCATTTTTGAATGGCCTTTATATTGCAAGTTATAATAGCTTGGTTCTGTTGCAACAATGATTCTCTTGCAATCACAGACAGTGGTCCGTCCACTGATGCATTTTTGGGGCTCGCCTTGTCATATGTCCATTTTTCTTAATATATATATATATATAATTGGTAAATTTTTTAATGATTTTCAAATTTTAAGGAAAGATTAAAACAATGAACACCTTTACTTTAATAAAAAATTAAGCATTTAAAAAATTATACATATTTATATATATATAAACCATTTTTATAACCCTTTTTTAACGAAACATGAATTTTATGATAATTATCAAATGATAAGATAATTTTCATAAATTCTACTAGTTTTTTTAGACGATATTATTTTTGATTACATTAAATGAAAAATAGCAGTAATTAGAAATAAAATTAATATTGAAATATTTAGGCAAAAGTCGCAACGTATCATTTGTAATAAATATACACTTTAAAAGTCCCCTCAAGGAAGCCTCTCCTTTAGATGTGCACTGGAGTTTTGCCATTTTCCCGATTCCCAGTGATGTTTGCTTTCATTCTTTTGTACTTTCCTTTTTTTTTCTTTCACCGTCGGAACTACAGACCTCATCTTCATGTCTTTTGGGTAAATTTTTAAAATTTAATTTTCTTCAGAATATATGTAGTATTTAAGTTGATGTTAATATCTTTTTTTATTAGTCACTAGTTCTATTATTCTAAGTTTTGATTTTTCTAACAATGCCTTTTTGATATTTGTTTTGTTCTTCAGACATATTTTCACTAAATATATCAGTTTTCTGACCCACCCCGTGTTTGCCTCGTCGGGTGTGACCTGTAAAAGTGATCCAGTCGTGGCAAAACATCAATGGCAATGTGTGGGCAAAACATCTCTTTAGTCTCCGATTCTGATAGACGGGTGGTACATCTAGTGTCTGGATGTATTAATCGGATGGTGGCTATCAACGCTTCATGAATGAAGTGGTTTTAGATTAAAGTAATGGGTCACTTCCTATGAGCATCTGGTCTGAGGGGATGATCCTGGCGGTATAGTCTTTAGCAGCATTATTACAAAATTTCGTTTTCCTTCTGTGGGCTCTATGTTGTGCAGAGTGGTATCCGACATGAATTCATTTTCTAACTCATTCAAAAAAACTTTGTGTCCCGGGAAAGCCTTAATTTGTCCCTACCTGACTGACTCGATTCTAGAAACATCAAAAGAAATCAACGGTTATCGGCTTTCATCAAATTCCTGACTGTATAGTCTTCTGAGAAGGAATTTTCAAAGATATATTTCTTTAAAATCCAAATGCTCTTGCATACTATAAGAGATTTGGAGGGGCCTGATGGCAGAATGGCTAACGCTCTGGCGTTCGGTACCACAGGTATCGGGTTCAAATCCCGGATTTGCCCATGGGTATTGTAGTGGTTCGGAATCCACTTTAAAACGTAGGTCCCGGTCCTAACAGGATCGTAGAGCGCTGCGAGGGTATTGTTACTCCGCGTCCGTGGCTTACCATCAAGTTACACGCGCCCCCTGGGTAATGCAAAGTGAGTAACATCGGTGCAGCCCTTATGGCGAAGATCACGGTCTATTTGCCAGCTGCATTAGAAGAAAAAAAACTATAAGAGATTTTAAATCCTAAAAAAAATTACGATCATGTGACCTTTTAATTGGAACATATAATCCGGCCTAATTAAAAACCTTTGTAAAAGCTACCAAATTATTGGACATGAAAATAAAGTCGGTGCGCATCGCCATATCAAATAACTGCCAAGGAGTTATATCTGAACCTGACCAAATGGTATAACTAAGGCCCTGAAAAAATTGGAATCAGCCGATAAAGATGTTGCTTCAATTCAAATAATTATAATAAAAAAAAATCAAAACTTATTCCACTCAAATCATATCGAACTTTTATGGCGCAGCGCTTCCAAAAAAATATTAAAGCTGGATATTTAAATTGCCCTGTCCAATTCTACATTTCCAACCCTGCAGTGTTTTAACTGCCAAAAATACAGTCATTAAAAGAATTTTATCAAGCAAGCAGTTTTCTCAAATTGTGCTTATCAGTTCTTAATAATATTATGCTCATGAAGAATAAATTTAAATGACATCTCAATTAGGTATGTTTACAATATATTATATTCATTAGACTTGCATTGTCTAAAAACTCATGAATAATTGGAGATGTTTACTTTTTGGTTACTAGCGGCCTGGTAGCTAAGTGGTTAGCGTTCTGGCCTTTGGTATCACAGCTTCAGATTCGAATCATGCCATTGGCATGGATGTTTGTTTAGCTCTCGTGTGCACAAGATGATTGTAGAGCGACAAACCGAACTTTTGATAAATAATGCATATATCGGTGATTTTGTTTAATAATCCGTACAATAATAGTACATTGAATTTAGTCTAAGGATAAATGTGGAGTTCTGTGGAGTCTAAGGATAAATGTGGAATTCTTAATTGTACAGATTGTTATTGAACAATGTCTACATAAACAATACCATTAATATTAGCAATGATGATAATGAACAATGTCAGTCTAACAGCTTTAAGTAGTTTGCCGCTGAAGGGATTTTGAGCCCTTTGTCCTCTCAATGGCTTAGTATAAACAATAACATTAATATTAACAATGTCAGCATAATCAGTATCATTAATATTAACAATACTAAAAACAATGTTAGTATAAACAATTTTATTAATACTAACAATGCTAATGAGCAATGACAGTATAAACATATTAGCAAAGCTAATGAATAATCATAGTATAATAAACAGGTGTTATAGTATAATAAATTATATCATAATAGAATAATAGATATGATAGCATATTAGCATAATATAGGTGTTTTTGACAAACAATATCATTCGTATTAACCATGCTAATAATATTAACAACATTTATCTTATTTCTTCAAAAATTTTAAGCATCAAATATTCTTTTAAAACTCACAGAATTTTGTTTTACAGTTAAGAAAATCTAAATCAAAATATTTATATTCATTATAAACATATCATTATTATTAATATATCAATGCATTCAAAATATTTAACTTAAGAACGTGGCGATCATTATCGCCAAATCACTTATACTATTACTGAAAATTAGCTGACCTTTATTAAAAACATCATAGTATTGTACGAAAAAATCCTTTGTAATTATTAATTTATTAATTTCATTATTAACTTATTATAATTTTAAATTAATTATTAATTTCCTGATAATTCCCAATTAGAGATATTCGTAAATTTGTACCAAATTTACCTGTTTTCAAAAAAATATCGATATTTCAACATCATGTTATGTTGCAATGTTTGATTAATGTATTTCTGCGAAATACATATTTTCGCAACAATGCATGTTTATCAGAAATTCTAACTATAAAAATGATAGCTATCATTTCTTTAATATTAAGTAGCTATCTATAATAGATATCCCTAAGTGACTATAACGAGTAAATTTTTCTTAGTAATGCATTTTAAAAATCAATTTATGTAGACATTTTTTCCTCGAGTACTTTTGAGCATGCCTTTTTTAACAATTACATGATGCATCTGTAAAAGATTACGCGGTAACATAAAAACCCTCAAAGACATTTCTTTCATTTTAATATCAAAAGACATAAAAATAAATTTATTATAATTATTTAAAATTATTCTCTTAACAACCTTGCTTTTTTTTTGAATAATTTTTCCCCATTCCAATAAAGCACGAAAAGTACCACAGTAAATGTTCAAGGAAACAGACAATAATTTCAAGGTCATATTTAACTGGGTGTTTCTGATATACTGCACACACACATATTAGAATTCTGCACAATAGGTTGTAATAATCCTTGAATATGGATATTTAATGGGTGTTACGCGTTTATTTTATTGTGAATATTCAGATAAAAAACATAAACATTTTAAAAAAAGCTTCCTCTGAATATTAAAATGTCATATTGATATTTAGGATACTACTGTGCCCAAAAACTAAGACCAATTTTTTTTTTCAAAAACTCTTTATTTATTCTTCTAAATTTATTTCATCGCCTACAAAGTAATCCCCTCTGGACACAATGCACTTATGCCAACTTTCTTTCCAATCCTGAATGCATGCTAAAAATTTATCGGCCGGGATGGCCTACAAAGCGCGCGGCGATTCACGTTGAATCTCTTCAATTGACTAAAAAACGGTGTCCTCGGAGTGGTCTTTTGAGTTTAGGGAATAGCCAGAAGTCGCATAGGGTGAATGCAGTGGTTGTGGAACGATATGGGCTTCATTTTGGGCGAAAAAGTCTCGAAGAATTAATGCAGTGTGAGTTGGCGCATTCAGTGTTTTCGGTACCAGACGAAATCTGACGCGTTTGAGGCCCAAAATGGAATTGATCGACCTTTTTGAAAATCCAACATCATCAGAAAGTCTTTAATTGTAAATCGACAGTTTGCAAAGCACCAAATCTTTAAATTTTTTAGACGTGAGATTCGTCGGTTGAGGTGGGTCGGTTGAGAGGTCTCTTCGCGTTCTCTGCCTTCTTTGAACTGTTTATACCACTTCTAAGCATTTCTTTCCGACATAGAAATACTCAGCGAATGCCTTCTGCAACATTATATAAGTTTCCGCAAGCAAAATTGAATGCAAGCTGTTTGCTCAATTGAATCACTTTTAGCGTCTCACAAAGCCAAGGGTAACTCAAACACTAATGAATATTTTGACGTGAAATTTCCCACAGATGTCAAGGACACTGCCAGCAACTTAAAAAAAAAGGAAATTCCATAAGCCCCGGAATCTAAATTGAAACTTGGTCTTACTTTTTGGACACAGTAGTACAATTTTTGATAATACTCGGAAGTTAAGAGCAGTTCACGTGATAAGAGAAATAATTATGTGCTCATAATACAAACTTTTAAGTCGAGGAATAGCAGGAACGTGATTGGCTAGGACGATTTCACTAAAAAGTTGAGTCATCAGAGAAAGAGAAATGTAATTGCTTTCTATTATTTCAGGTAGCATCACATGATTATGCACAATTTATTCATTTGTTGAATAACTTTATTCGTAGACATAATATTTAGAAATTTTTGATAATTTAAATTGATTTGAATAAACGAAAAAGGTTTTTAGCTATTATTTGTAATTTCAATTATCTTTTTTCTTATTCTGACTGTTATATGTTAAACTGGTTTTTATCATTGTGTTAATACTTTTTCATAATTTTTGTATCGGCTTCATTAATTTCTTAACACTTTGAAAACGGAAAATTAACTCATCATTCTCGAAAATTTATTTCACGTGAAATTTTCACGTTTTCACGAAATTTCACGTTCTCTCATCTCGTGAAATTTATTTCACAAGATGCCTACCATTAAAGAATATATTAATCACTTTTTGTAAACAGTATTTTTTTTTTTTATTATTATTATTTTTTAAATTTATTTCGCGGGCTTTTTTTAAATTTCTTAAACTGACTATCTTATACATAACATTTATTTAAATTTTTTTTTACGAGCTAATAAATATATAATTAAGTAATGTTAAATTGTTCTAAATGATCGTGAAAGCAAAGTTTACAAAGTGAAAATAAGTTTTTCAAGAAAAAGAAACTCGTTTGGATTCAAGTTTTTAAAAATTTTTAAAATTGAGACTTTTATTCTTACATTATAAATTCTAAATCTTATGGATAACCAAAATATGGGTATATCGACTCTCTGATTACAATTTCTTTTCGTTTTTATTTTTTTTTACACACACATCAAGAGTTTCATTTTTGCTTCCTGTCAAGGCTTAATCTACAAGCAATATTTTCAGAATTTCTGACATATTTCAATGGATTACCAAAAATGTGTTTCATTATATAATTGTGCTTAACAAAATATCTGATTATTGCTTAGGATAATATTTGTAGCACTTAGGAATATTTAATATTTTGGACTTAACATTTGATATCGATTTTCTACTTAGAAAATTAATCGATCTATAACTTCATTATCATGACATTTAAAAAAAAATAAGCACTAATTAATTGAGACAAACATATAAAATGTATATAATATTATGTATAAATAATATAAACACATAGTTTATATATGAAAATATAAACTTAATAATCTAAATTAATATTATTTATAGTGTAAAAGTAGTTCATAAGCCTATTTTATAGTTAAAGGGAAGTTAACCATTTATCAATGGGAAGTAGTTATTTTCAATGCTCCCACCGAGTGCTAGTATTACAATGGAGACACAACGAACCATGAATAATTAATGTGCGAATCTGTAAACAAGAAACGGATGCTTTGTCTTCGTTGAATTGAAGTACAAAATCTTTTTCTTATAAGTACAAAGATTTAAAACAGGAATGGATGACAACTAACATATTTTATCTTTCCTTCCCGTTTTATAACTTTTAAATTTCGTATTTTTCAAACTTCTGATTTATTGTATTATTATGTTTTTTAATTTTTTCATCGTCAAAAATTTAATAAATTTTAACTATAATACATTAAAATATTATAAAATTATTATTATATAATATTATATATATATAAGCAGAAAAGTTAAAATTCAGTAATACTTCCACTTTTTTCTCTAGGGCCCTGATGACTGAGAGGCTAGGCGCTCTGGCACTCGATACCGCAGGTTTCGGGTTCCAATCACGGCGGTGTCATGGATGTTTGTAGTGGTTCGAAATCCACCTTAAGCTGTAGGTCCCGGTCTAATATGACTGTTGGGTGTAGATAACCCTGTCCCATAAAAAATCAGCGTCATGGAGGCTAAGTCAGACTTCTACCTATCGGTGCTACATCACAACAGAAGCTGCTCCCTCCTTCTATGAGACCACACGAACTCATGAACTTGATCTAGATGTTGCTGTCTACCAAGCTATCTACCAACTATCTATCTACTAGCTGCTATCTGTTATCTACGAAACAACAACTTTTTTCTCTAAGAACAGTTATAATATGAATTGACCGAAAATCTGTTTCCACTTTTAACCCCGAAGTAATCTGGTTGTCTGTGAGGTTAATCTTCTGATTAATATTACTATTGTTACTCTGCCGTACATTACAGTGCCTAAAGATGAGATAATCTTTTCTCAATTTAGAGCCTACTGGTCTACTACTAACACATCACATTGCTGTGCCTAGAAAAAAGGGCGGCCCTGGATTATTTTAGAGAAATATGTGTCCAGATATAAAAATAAATATAGTTACTTTTTTTTCATGAGTGAACATGAAGTTATACTAGTTACTAAGGTACTTGACGTTATCACATAATAGAGAGTTTTTGCATAACGTTTTTTTATCGTCCGATATTTTTTCTTCATACCGCGCATGCTCATAGGAATAGCTCAGTAGTTAAGTATAAGATAAGCATGCGCAATTGGTACAATGTTTCTTATGAGCATGCGCGCTAGGAAGAAAAATAACGGACGATAAAAACGTTATGCAAAAACTCTCTAATGAGTCGGAGGAAATAAAGCCTCTTGCTGTACGTCAGGAAAAATAGATGAACAGTATATAACCGAATAGCAACTATATATAACCTGAACAGCAACAGTATATAACCGAATAACAACAGTATATAACCCGAACAGCAGATAGCAACAGTATATAACCATACAGAAACATTGGATTTGTTAATGCTATTGAATTATATAATTGACTTTGTTACTGTTTCTTATATTGTTTTTCAACAATTGCTTCTTGTGAAGTTCTAAGGTTATCAAACTTTAGTATATACCCGTGGCTCATTGAATTTGCTAATTCTTGCAGTATTCTGACTTGCTTCATAAATTTCTTGGGTTATTGAACTTTGGTATATTCCAGTGGCTGATTGAATTTGGTAATTTCTTGTAGATTCTGACTTGTTCTTCCTAAATTCCAAACTTTGGTATATTCTTCTGGTTATTGAATTCGGTAGCTTTTGTAGTATTCTGACCAATTATTTTATAAATTTGTTTTATTGAAATTTAGATAATTTGTATGATAAATTAAAATTTGTGATCAGACATTTTTTTTAATTTGTTGTATTATTTTTTTAATATTTTTATCATTAGTTTGGAAATGGATAAATTCAGACTTAAATAATACTTCAAATAACTCAGGTAGCAATTTCTGTTAAGATATTTTTGAAAATAAACATGCCACTTTTGTATTTCAATTGCTTGATTTAAAGATATTTGAAAGGATATTTAAAGATGATTGATATGGAGATAATTTTAGGGTTAAAATCTAGGATACTGTACCCTGAGGAAGTCGCCAACCTTGCAACCCTGAATATTTCGCCAATTTCTTTAGGGTTGCAATACTATAGTTAAAGGAATTCGTAGCTTCATTTTTCAAACAATATAATGACTATTTATTGTTATTGTGATTATATTATTATTTGCAGAATTCTTATTGCAGTAAATAAGAACAGAAATATATATTCTTTTAAATAAGTATTCCAATAAATTATTAGTTACTCCAAACTTATTCCTACAACGTACGTCGGCCACTGATTCAGAACATAAACAATTTTTATGAAGTTGCCATTCAGGAAAGTAAGAAAAAACAAGAAAAACGATTTTTTTATTTATTAATAACATATATTTTATTCTTAAATTATTAATTTCCTTTTTAAGATGCTCGTTTAGTTAGGATTTTGTGGCAACCGTAATTAGAATTCGCTCGGAATATTTGAAGCTTTAGCTTTTTAGAACGTTAGTTAACCTTAAATTTAAATTTTTAATAATTAAAATAAATTAATATTAATAAAATAATGTGTCCGGAACATTTGATAATTATCTGGCAGAGTGCATGGGCGGCGCCAGCACAAATGTGACATCCGCAAAATATTTTATGATTTCATCGATGGAATAAAATGTTTGTTTCCACCACAGAGGAAGGACACACCACAATAAAAGGTAAGTTATTCTCTAGTTTTTCTTCTTTTTTTATCTTTTGTTAATATTAATTTATCATTCGAATTCGGCTTGTAAAGAACATGACTTATTTTATGACATTACAAAAAAAAAAAAAAAAAAAAAAAGCGAATTAGCGAATAACTTTGTTGAAATTTTATCGTATCGAAATTTTATCAATTAACAGCGATTATTATCTTTGTTTAAACGATACATTTTTGTGACTTAGCAAATAAAATTCCACATATTAATTTGGCGATAAAGCGATTTAATTTGGTGTGAAAGCACTTTGGGAATAAAATGTTGACAAAATAATGATATATTTTTGGCAAAGCGGTAATATATACGTAAAAGAAAACATTATAGAGTGGCATAATAGTTTGAAAAAATTTTTAATTTAAAAAGCGATGAAACATCGAAAGGCTTTTAGATATAATGTTATTTTGGCGAATGTTACGCATAAATTTGCGTAAAAAGCGGTATTTTTTGTCGCAAAAGTATTCCAAGATAGAAAAATTTGGAAAATCTAGGATCCTGTACCCTTTGTGCCAAACACATCGCCAAATTGCCAAGTCAATAAGTAAGCATAGAAATGAATGGGCCAGGTAGTTTGCGCGGCAAAATGATATTACGCCAAAATCCTTTACTGTGTTGCCAAATCGCCAAGTAAACAGACAAAAAGGTTGCCTAAGTTCGGTGTCATTGTAAAGTGTTATTTCGCCAAAATTTATAGCCAAACAGTGCTTTACGCCAACATTAGCAGCCAAATAGCTATTACGTCAAAGTTTATTCCTGAAAAGGCTTTGAAGCCAAAGTTTATCGCTTTAAAGCCAAATTTATCACTAAGCTTTCATAACTTTTTTAAGCCAAAAAATGCTTTATCGCCAAATGCTTTATAGCCAAACATTTATCTTGTTTTTTGATTTTTACGCCAAAAGTTGATGCTTTATCTCCAATATTTATCAATTTATAGCAAATTTTTCATTAATTTGCTTTTTGAGGCGCTTTTACGCCAAAAGTTGATGATTTATCGCCAAATTTTTATTACTAAAAATTTTTATCTCTGGAATACTTTTTGCGCCAAATGTTATCGCACTTACGCCGAAATTTAGCGCTTATTTTGACAAAAAATTATATCTAAATTGCTTTACCCCAATTTATATCGCTTTTATCGCCAAATTTTTACCACTATTATGTCAACTTTTAATGTTTTCTTTTACGCCTCATATTGCCGCTTTAACGCCAAAATATATCATTATTTTGTCAACATTTTATTCTTAAATTGCTTTCACACCAAATTAAATCGCTTTATCGCCAAATTATTATGTGAATTTTATTTTGCTAACTCACAAAAAAGTATCGTTTAAACAAAGATAATAATCACTGTTAATTGATAAAATTTCGATACGATAAAATTTCACCAAAAGTTATTCGCCAATTTTTTTTTTTTGTAATGTCATAAAATAAGTCATGTTCTTTACGAAGCCGAATTCGAATGATAAATTAATATTAACAAAAGAGGAAAAAAAAGAAAAACTAGAGAATAACTTACCTTTTATTGTGGTATGTCCTTCCTCTGTGGTGGAAACGAACATTTTATTCCATCGGTGAAATCATAAATTATTTTGCGGATGTCACATTTGTGATGGCGCCGCCACATATACTCTGCCAGATAATTATCAAATGTTCCGGCGAGTGCACAAGAATTTATTTTATTAATATTAATTTATTTTAATTATTAAAAATTTAAATTGTAACGTCAACTAACCCTAAAAAGCTTTATTCAAATAACGCTAAATTCAAATATTCCATGAGAATTCTAATTATGGTTGCCACAAAAACTTAACTAAACGAACATCTTTAAAAAGAAAATTAATTATTTAAGAATAAAATATAAGTTATTAATAAATAAAAAAAATCGTTTTTCTTGTTTGTTTCTTATTTTCCTGAGTGGCAATGTCATAAAAATTGTTTATGTTCTGAATCTGTGACCGACGTACGTTGTAAGAATATAAGCTCGGAATAATCAGTGAATTATTAGCTTAATAATTTATCGGAATACTAATTTTAAAGAATATATATTTCTATTCTTATTTACTGCAAATAAGAATTTGAAAATAATAATATAATCACAATAAATAGTCATTATATTGTTTTTTGGAAAATGAAGCAACGAATTCTCTAATTATAGTATTGCAACCCTAAAGAAATTGGGGGAAAATTGGCGAAATATTCAGGGTTGCAAGATTGGCGACTTCCTCAGGGGTACAGTATCCTAGATTTAACCAAAATTTTAGTGATAAAAATTTGCGATAAAGCATTAACTTTTGGCGTAAAAGTACCTCAAAAAAACAAGATTCGCTTAGTGAAAAATTTGGCTATAAAGCGATAAATACTGGCGATAAAGCATTTTTTGGCTTTTAAAGAAGTTATATAACAAAATTTGCTTAGTGAAAAAAATTTGGCTTTAAAGCGATAAATATTGGCGATAAAGCATTTTTTGGCTTTAAAGAAGTTATATAACAAAAATTTGCTTAGTGAATAATGACTATAAAGCGATAAATGTTGGCGATAAAGCATTAAATTTTGTATTTCGAGGATTAAAATTTTGACAGGATAGTGATAATATTTGGCGTTAAAGCGATAAACTTTGGCTTCAAAGCCTTTTTCAGGGATAAATTTTGACGTAATAGCTATTTGGCTGCTAATGTCGGCGTAAAAGCACTGTTTGGCTATAAATTATGGCAAATAGAATTTTACAATCTCATCGAACTTCGGCAACCATTTTGTCTGTTTACTTGGCGATTTGGCAACCCAGTAAAGGATTTTGGCGTAATATCATTTTACCGCGCAAACTACCTAGCCCATTCATTTCTATGCTTACTTACCGACTTGGCGATGTGTTTGGCACAAAGGGTACAGGATCCTAGATTTTAACCAATTTTAGTAATCATGATGATATTTTTAGTTATGCATAAAGTCGAAAAGTCAAATCTATGATTCAATAACAATTTTAATTATCGGATGCATAATTTTATTATTTCTGGACTCAGAGATAGGATAGAGAAATTTTGAAATTCTTCTTCTTCCCCAAATATGGGCTTTCTAGTTATTTTTTTTTTTATAATCTGAATATTTAAATTTGATTGCAGCAATTTTGTATGATAAATTACACCAAATTTACTTTAAAATACAGATTTTTAAATATTTCTTGAATAAATGAAGATAAGATCACTTATGAAAATGAAATATGTTGAAAGTTGATATTGAATCACGGCTAATTTCGCAAAATTTCAAAATTTGTTAATTCAGGTAACATCTCCAAGCTATTTTGTATTTTTTGACGGATATGTAGTTAAAATTACATAACTTAATTCTTGTATAATCGCAACCAGTTTTAAATCTCAATGAGTCAAGGTTATTTAACAATTTCTTAGAATCTTTTTTTCTAAATACGATTTAGGTTTGGGATAAAACATTTAATTATATTCTACTATGGTATTTTAGCAATGATATACTTTTTTTTTTTATCAATTGTCTTATTATAGTTTGGTTTAATAAAAACGCAAATAATTTCTGTTTTTACAATGTCTTTATTTTTTTTTTTTTAAAATGAGTAGTTCAAAAATATTTCATTTTTAAAGACAATTGTTAATTTTTTTTTGTTTATTTCTTACTAGAGAAGCAGTTTCGATTACAATATTGTATAATTTTTTTTTTTTTAAGAAAAGTAACTTTTAGTATAGCTTTTAGTAACTTCTAACTTCTAACTTAAAGTAACTTTTAACTTTTTTTAATAATTAGAATAGTGCTGTGTTCAAAAATAAGACCAATTTTGAATTTAAAATTCCCGGGCTTTTTCTTTTAGGGTTGTTGTTACTGTCCTTGACATATGTGTGAAATTTCACGTCAAAAATTCATTAGTGTTTGAGTTACGCTTGGCTTTGTGAGACGCTAAAACTGGTTCCGGCGATTTTTGAAATGTCTGAATGAATTGAGCACAAGAACTTGCATTCAATTTTGTTTGCAGAAACGTATAGAATGTTGCAGAAGGCATTCGGTGAGCATTCCTGTATCGGAAAGAAATGTTTAGACCGTTTAAAGAAGACAGAGAACACATTGGAGACGAAGTACCCTCTGGTCGACCATCAGCCTCAACCGACGAAGATCACTTCCAAAAAATTAAAGATATGGTGCTTGCAAACCGTCGATTTACAATTTGAGACCTTGCTGATGATATCGGAATTTCAAAATTATCGGGTAATTTCATTTTGGGCCTCAAACACGTCAAATCTCGATTGTTATTGAAAACATTGAATGCTCCAGCTCACACAGCATTGATTCTTCGTGACTTTTTTTCAAAAACTGAAACCCATATCGTTCTACAACCCCGTATTCACACCATGCGACTTCTGGCTATTCCGTAAACTCAAAAGGCCACACCGGGGAAACCGTTTTGAGTCGATTGAAGAGATTCAACGTGAATCGGCGCGCGCTTTGAAAACCATCCCTGCCGATGACATTTTCGCATGCATTGAGGATTAGAAAAAAAAAGTTGGCATAAGTGCATTGTGTGCGGAGGGGATTACTTTGAAGTCTATGAAATAAATTTGGAAGAATAAATAAAGAGTTTTTGAAAAAAAAATAATTGGATTTACTTTTTAGGAACAGTAGCAATTGTTTATATTTATTTGAAAAGTAAACTTAATTAACTGACTTTCTAGTGAATTAAATGGGTTTAAAACTTATTTTATTTTATAAAATACTTGTTCTATATAACTGAAATAAACTGCTTGGTGTTTTCTTTTGAAAATGCTTTGTAACGCAATAAAATAGAAAATAAATAACAATGTCAACTCTTTGTACTAACAAGAGATGAATTTCAAAACGGTCACAATTATTATTTTACAATCAACTCAATAGTTTCCTTTTCAAATACCTTAATCTTTATCACTTTCACCTCTAGTAAACAGATTTTGCAAAGTAAGAATGTTCATGTTTTCATTTTTAAATAAGCGCTTAGATAAGGATATTTTTCACTTGAAATAATGATACTATATTGTCTCGAATCGCAGTCTACATTGTCTCGTTTTCATTTGAAAGAGTGATACTGCAGTGTCTTTTTTTCGCAGGTAGGTCTCAAATTTTAAAAACGTTTATTGGACAGTTGGTCATGCTAATTTAATATGGTGATGCTATTTCGGATATTTTTGAATGAAGAGAGAGAAATATATTGGTCATACTAATTCAATAGGGTCGGACAGGAATGAATAATTAATCACTAATTCAATGAATCGGTCATGCTAATTCAATATGTTGATGCTATTTCGGATATTTTTGATTGAAGCTAGAGAAATATATTGGCCATACTAATTAAATAGGGTCATACAGAAATGAATAATTAATCACTAATTCAATAAATGGTGATGTTATTTCGGATGCTTTTGAATGAAGCGAAATAAAAACACACATAAATGTTTATAAATTTGATACAAATTAAGGCAGAGATTCATTCCGCTGGCGGCTTTGTTGCAGACACTGTTTCAAGATGCGTGGAGATGATGTTCAGCATCTTGCCTAGTTAATCAATTTACCTGGGGGAGTTTTCAGGATTTTCTTCCATACGATACGCAAATGCAAGCTAGTTCCCAATAAAAATCCTTAAAGAAGGCACTGCTCTCCTTCTTCGAGCCAAGTCAGACTTTTACCTACGGGTGCTCCATCACAACAGAAGCATCAGAACATTAATAGCAACAGAACATTATAACAGAATAGAAAATATTTAATTGCTAATAAATTATTATCCCATCTTATAAACACTAATATCTATTTATAAATAATTTATAAATAATATTTAATATTTTAAACAATAATTTCTAATTTATTGTTTATAAATATTAGAAAATATTTAATTGTTAATAAATTATTATCCTATCTTATAAATACTAATATTGTTTATAAAGAATTTATAAATAATTTTTAATAATTTCTAATTTCTAATAATAATTTTTAATATAGTTTAGAATTATATTCATATATTAATATAGAATAAATATTAGAAAATATTTAACTGTTAATAAATTATTATCCTTTCACCGATATTATTTATAAATTTTTTATTTATAATAATAATTTTTATAGTTTAGAATTATTTCTAATTTCTAAATAATAATTTTTTATTATCCTATCAGTTTATTTATAAATTAATAATTTCTAATTTCTATAATAATTTTTAATATAGTTTAGAATTATATTCATATATTAATATAGAATAAATATTAGAAAATATTTAACTGTTAATAAATTAGTATCCTATCGTATAAACACTAATATTGTTTATAAATAATTTAAAAATATTTTTTTATAATTTCTAATTTCTAATATTGTTTATAAATATTAGAAAATATAACAGAAGAAATTCCAAAAAATAATCATTGTAGAACAGTTTCTACGACCAGACGATTTTGTTGTTAAAAATTATTATTTTGATCTTTGAAACTCCTTTTAAATTTGTATGCAGATTAAGCGTATCTTTCAACCTCTTTTCACCCGCACTAGATACTATATACCTGTTCACTTTTATCAGTTTCTTTTTGACCTTGAATAAAGTTATATCAGCTGTCGATAATATCTATAAATACAATGCAGGTTTTTTTTTTCCTTCTGAATTATGCAAAATGAATGCATAAACTATTTATCTCTTGGAGAATTTATCATTTTTGAGGTTAAGCGCACGATGGATTATTAAAAACAAAAATTATTACAAAATTATTTCCAAGTTCATTTTTTTCGATGTGTAACTGGGAATAATGATGGATTAGTCATCATGTTCTTCAATAAAAATTGAAACGTCATATTTTATATTTTGATAATTAGGAATGATATGAAGTATTTTTATTTGTTTAAAAAAATGGCTCTAACAAATGATTTTCGTTTAAAATGATTTCTTGTAATTGCGTGTTCATTATTTCAAAGAAATTTCGAATAAATCAATTATATTGATGGGTGTATAGGATGTATTACAGTTCCGTTAACATTTAATATTTAATTTTAAAATTGCTGAAAATTGTAATAATGAAAGGATATTTCGCTGGTGAATTAATCATTAGTCGCAATATCCGTATATATATTGCAATATACACTGAAGTGACAAAAATCATGGGATACCTCTTAATATCGTGTCGGCCCTCATTTCCCCGGCGAAGTGCAGCAACTCGTGGCATGGACTCAACAAGTCGTTGGAAGTCTTCTGCAGGAATATTGAGCCATGCTGTCTTGATAGACGGCCATAATTGTGAAAGCGTCGATGGTGCAGATTTTGGGCACGAACAGACCTTATGATGTCCCATAAATGCTCGATGGGATTCATGTCGGGCAATCTAGGTGGCCAGATCATTCGTTGGAATTGTCCAGAATGTTCTTCAAACCAATCGCGAACAGTCGTGGCCCGGTGACATGGCGCATTGTCATCCATAAAAATTACATCGTTGTTTGGGTACATGAAGTCCATGAATGGCTGCAAGTGATCTCCAAGTAGCTGAACATAAGCATTTCCAGTCAATGTTCGGTCCAGTCGCACCAGAGGACCAAGTCCATGCCATGAAAACAGCCCACACCATTACGGAGCCACCACCAGCTTGAACAGTGCCTTACATGCTGACAGTTTGGGTCCATGGCTTCGTAATCTGCGCCACACTCGAACCCTACCATCAGTTCTTACCAACTGAAATCGTGACTCATCGGACCAGGCCACGGTTTTCCATTCATCTAGGGACCAACCGTTATGCTCACGTGCCCACGAGAGTCGCTGCAAGCGATGTCGTTCTGTCAGTAAAGGCACTCGAGTCGGTCTTCTGCTGGAATAGCCCAAGAAAGCCAAATTTCTCCGCACAGTTCTAACAGACAAGCCCCCTTGTAAGTCCCACATTGATTTCTGCGGTTATTTGACGCATGTTGCTTGTCTGTCAGAATTTACGACTTTTGCAGACGTCGCCGGTCTCGGTCGTTAGGCGGTCGACCACTGTGCTGTCCATGGTGGGATGTTATGCCTGAATTGTCATACTCTCGGCACACTCTTGGCACAGTGGATCTGGGAATGTTGAATTCCCCTAACGATTTCCGAAATGGCATGACCCATGCGTCTAGCTCCAACTAACATTCCGCGTTCAAAGTCTGTTAATTCCCGTCGTGCGGTCATCATCACGTCAAAACCTCTTCACATGAATAACTTGAACAGAAATGAAAGCACTGCGCATTTATACCTGTTCTACGCGATGCTACTGAAATGAAAATTTTTCTTGCTATCCCATGACTTTGTCACTTCAGTGTATATCTAGCGCAATAACCCTATGATGGGCCAAGATCGTCTGGCTACTGGCAGATAGTGAGCTTGATAGTGAGTATTGAAGATTTCCTTTTAAAAATTCTTATCACATAAGTTGTATATTTTTCCTATGGAAAGAGTTGTAGCATTCCGTTCAGAGGAAGAGGAATATATATATTTTTTAACAGGTATATAATAACATTATTAACACCTATCATTCAAATTTGACAGAGATAAGTAGTATTGTGGATAGTTATATTACGTGCAATTAGTGTTTTATGTTAATGAGAACAACCTGTCACTCAAATCGAATAGCAGATATTCAGTGCCTTGATAATGAGACCACATGAAATTAGCAATTGTTTGTGCGACCTTCACAGGGCGAAAGAATTGCAGTTTGAATATGGACTACACCATGAGTTGTTGCATCGTGATTGGTGATAGACCATGGATTGAGAAAATGCCTACTCCAATGAGAAATGAGAGACGCTGACGGTTTTTTTTTAAAAGGAAGGTTTTAGGAGAAGAAAGGAGGGAATTAAGCGATGAGTCCACCAGAAATGTTTTTTTTTTTTCTTCTCTGAAGTGAGTGAATAGGCTAGAATTTCCGCCTGTTTTCAAAGTGAGCCCCTGGTGGTTTGTATATTTTTATTATATTGGAAAATTAGTTTATTATTGGAAATTTATATATGTACATATATATAAATGTAAAGTACTCCTATGAACTTGAAAGTGGCTCCTCTCCTTGAAGCCCTTATAGGTCTAGTATAGGCCGTGACGCTACAAGTAAATCAAACATTAATTGTAGTAGAAATAAAATGACTTATATTAAAACATTTTCTTTTAAGAAGTTAAGTTAGAAATTCGAATAAAATAACTTTTCATACAAGTTCTTTATATATATATATATATATATATATATATATATATATATATATATATATATATATATATAGATAGATAGATAGATAGATAGATAGATACATATAAAGAACTTAGCAACAGTCATTTTAATGAAGGTAACTATGCAGATAATGATATTTACATTTTAGTGAAGAACAACCAGCAAACTTAAAACACAACATTTAAAAAGAATTTACATTATGCAGAAATTTATTATTATCATTAATAAAACTCTTAAAATTAAAAATTTATATTATTTGATGTCTAAAGAAAATTTTGGGGACAAAAATCCACAATTACTGCTAAACTTTTTCTTTTAAAACTGCTTTACGCCGCTTGTATATCACTGGCAACATTAATAATAATCAATTTTATTTGTTAGACTAATTAAACTAATTAGACTAATTGAAATAATTATATGAATTAAAAATTATGATTTGTTTAGAAAGAATTTTTTTCAATTCTAATTTGCTGACAACGGTGTAATATTTAATCTATTAATTTCGGTTAAATTTTATTTCAATGTAAAAAATATGAATCCTTTTATTTAAAACTATTAAGAACTAATCCAATACGAGACAATAAAACACACAAAAATCGTTCTAATCGTACATTATTTTCGAAAAAAACATTTTCACAAGAATCAATTTGAACATTTTTGGATAGACATTTTTTATTATTATTTTATAGAACGGAAATTAAATAAATAGTGTTGGCGGTTATCTAATATTACAAAATAAAGTTTATAGAAAACCCTTTTGTTCTTACTGTTATCGTCCATTCGATGCTAAAAGAAAGATAAACATTACTCAATCGTATTTAAAACATCACTGATATCTTTTTTTTGTAATAATATTCTATTTATACTTTTCTTTTGCTTATATGACAGTTTCCCGTGCAGACGATAACAAATCCAACACTTCGTAGTACATTGAATAAGAAAAAGATTTCAATTTCATTTTTTTTTTTTTTTGCTTAGAAAATAGGATTATGAAATTGATTATCTGTGAAAGAATTTTTTGTTAATTCAGTTTATATTTTTATTCGAATTATTTTTAGTTTAATGACTTACTTTTAAGATTTTGGAATTATTCATTTTTTATGGATAATTTGCTAGATAGGCAGCAAAGCTATAATTTAATTCTTTTCTTTCATTCAATTTTAATTGGTGGATGTTTCTTATACAGGAACTAATAATCTACGTGTAAATGTCTTTTATTGCTATGTATTATTGCACGCACATTTAAAGATGAAGTAAATATTGATTAGATATAGAACGGTAAACACAATTTATAACAATTATAGCAATATAATATAATAATATAATAGCACAATTTATTGCAATAATATATATATAAAGCAATATAATGCAATTTATAGCTTTATCTTGTATAATGTATTTGTACAATATATTGTAAACATTGGTATATCAACTACTTTCACAAATTTTTTTTATAGTATTGTAAGAATATAATAGCTATATGGTACCACAGGCTTCATGTTCGAATCTCGGCGGTAGGCATGGATGTTTGTGAGTGGTTCGGAAAACACGTTGAACTGTAGGTCCCTGTTCGAAGCTCACTCACACACTCAAATAAAAACTCGACGTGGACTGTAATAATTTGTTTCCTTTATTTATGCAGCCATCAGACTCGAGGATGGACTGACCACACAACCTCTCTCTTTACATACACTTATTCAACTCCCTGTCTTACATTCTTTTCTCTTTCTCCCGTCATCTCACCCCTACCAGACACCCCCACAGACAGGATGTTTACATTATAGGGCGTTGACTTCCCCTATGCACGGGACCTGAGTTTTGATGCAATAGTCCTGACCTAATTAGCCCAAAGTGTGCAAAAAAATGACCGTAGGGCGACAAACTAAACTAAACATACTAACTGTATTTCACAGCAATAATAAATATGAACACTCTTTGGTTATTACCAATAAAAAATAACAAAATTAAGTTAAATAAAATACAGTAAGATAACAAAAGTTTTTGAAAATTGAATAGTGAATGCTGAGCAGAATAGTAAGTTTGGTTTTCAAATATATATCTGCTTAATACAAATAAGCGTTACTTTTTATACTATTAAGAAAAAAATTTCCTGCTTAAATATTTCTTTAATAAAAATTATATACATTTTAAAATGGAACTGTGATTCCTGAGCAGAACAGTAGGCTTGGTTTTCAAAGTTTTTCTGCTTAATACAAATAAACGTATATTTTTACGCTATTACAAAAAAAAATATTTCTTTTTAAATATTTTAAACATAAATTAATCTTATCACTGATATCATTAATAAAAATTCCGTGTAAAACTTTTTATTTTTGTTGAATTTCCGAAAACCCTAAATTTTTTGCTCTGTAAAGTTTACAGATATGTTTAAAGATAAAAATGTCTTTCATGTGGCGAATATACAACATTGCATATTTAATACAGAGCTCAGAATCTGCATCTTCATATTAATATACCGTCTAATGCAATATCTATATACCCATGCATTCTAATCTACAATCACTATTTTATAGAATTATGAAACATTTTGTACGATATTAGATTAACATTTAAATAATAATTTATTAACGTTTAAATGATTTAATAATTAAATGTTAAGAACTAATTATAATTTATAACATAATTTTAATTGTTTAATATAATTGGTTTTTATTTAATAATTATAACATTAAGATTTAATGTTAATAATTTATTAACATTTAAAAGATTAACTTATTAACATTTTGTATTCTATTTAGTTATTTAATGACAAATGATCTGAAGCAAAAAAAAAAATGTGTTAATCACTTTTCTTTTAAAAGAATTATTAACACTAAAAACTATTTTCCCCTATTTAAATAGAAACTATACTGATACCCATTAAAAAAATTTTTTGATAATATTCCACACAGTAACCGAACATTTGGGGTATATATATATATAACAATTGTTTTCAATTGTTCAATTTTCACCAACAATTTTCAATCATTTAAAAAAATAATGATTAAAAATGGATTAAAAAAAAGGTATTCTATCATATTTTATTAAATACTTATCTGTAAATTAATTTATAAATTTTGCATGTCTTTCATTTGATAAACAAATCATGTCGAATTTACACAAAAAGCTATTGTGTTGATAACTAAAAAACTTTTTGAAAGTTTGGTCTTCTATATTCTTTGATGAAACGATAAATTATATCTTCAATAATCGATGCATCAATATTTATGTAGATAAAATAAAAACGATCATGATTATTTTAAAAAAAGATAAACAAATAATTCTTCGTATACAAATATAAAACTGAATTTGTTAAATATTTTTAATTTATTCTTTAAAGAAAGAAAATGTAGTACAAATTCATATACAGTTTCTAAAAACGCTAGCTGAAGTGTATGCATAAAATACAAAGCTTTTCATTTAACCTCATTTCATATAAACTTCTATACAAGGGTGTTTCTAAGAATATCTTTCTTACTGTTGGGAAAGGTCAATCTATTGACTGCTGTACCATTAGTTTAGTTTGTCGTTCTAGAATCATTTTATGCACACTTTGGGCTAATTAGACCGGGACCTATAGTATAACGTGGATTTCGAAACCACTTACAAACATCCATGCCACCATCAGAATTCGAACCTAAAGCCTGTGGTGCCAAAGGCCATTTGCTCCATTAGAGTTTTAAAAATAGATAGATACCTGGGAAGCACTACGTGGGGTTTGTTACATTACATCCCTATTGTGCCACCAAAATTTTGACGAACATACTTAAGGGTTACATTAGGGGTTCTCATACTCCTCCTCGAGCCCAACCTGTAACTAGGAAAATTTTCCGAATTACAGATTTACATATCCGTAGTATAAACACGTAGGTTTCGCCTTCCTAGTTTCGAACCTGAAGCCTATGGTACCAAAAGCCACAGCGCCAGCCAATTGGCCATCAGGCTTCCACAAACAATGTTAAAGGTAAAAAACAATTTGAGTATGGACTTTTAACGTGTAGTATACAAATACGATAATATTTTTTTCCTGATAATATTTTATATTTGGTGGCCTGAATGGCCGAGTGGCTGGCGCTCTGAACCCACAGGTTTCGGGTTCGAATCCCGGTGGTGCCATGGATGTTTGTAGTGGTTCGGAATCCACTTTTTTTTTTCCGGTCTAACATGACTGTTGAACGTTGGGCGTAGGGCTGACAACCCTACCCCGCAAAAAGGAAAACATCTGTCGTCTCTAAATGTGCTAGCAGACAGACGGCCTTGGCCCATAATGGGACTGTTGCGCCAGTGATGATGATTTTATATTTCATCAGTGATTTTTTAAAAATTAAGAATAAAGTGATAAATTAAATTTTGTAAGAAAACGTGCAATGAAAAAAAAATTTCGTATAATTGTATTATAATAATGAGCTAAGTAACAAATATATATTTTTTTAAATCAGTTAGATAATTGAAAATTAGGCTTTTAAAAATAAATTTAGAAATTTTGAATTTAAAGTGGTTCTTTTATAATCAAACTTTATATAAATTTAAATAAAAAAATTTATGACGACAATTAATGCATAGCATGGTGTAGCTTGTTTAGGAATAATAATAAAATATAATTAAATATATTTTGAATATTTAACTTTTAAAAAAATATAAATCTTTTCTATGTTAATAATATATTCAAATTCAAATTAACAGCTGTATACAATCAATTCAAAATATCGTCATGCTATTTAGTTTATTAACTAATGAATTTAATATCGTATTATAAATAAAATTGTTTAAGATTAGATAAAGATAGAGCAATATTAATTTAAGTATAATTTATTTTACAAAAATTAAGAATATATTTTTTAAAATTTTTTAACTCATCATATTAGATTTTAAGTAAAAAAAAAAATCATAATATTTACAGTTTTTATTTAAAAAAATACAAAATAGATTTTTTACAGATATATATTCAATAAAAATTATTTGTTTTTAACTTTACAATTTTGAAGACCTGCTTTCTGTTTAAAAAAATATTATAAATTTAGTATAATATAATATATTAATAAATATATTAAATTATATTAAATTTATATTATATTTATAATTATTATATTATTATTAACATTATTTATAAGGCATAATATATTAATATTATATATATTATAATATTATGTTATTATTATGTCATGTATTATATCAATTGAATGATTTCTAATATTATATATATATATATATATATATATATATATAATTATATTTATGTTATTATTATTATATTTATAAATTATAATTATATACATATATATATATGTATAATTATTATTTATTTATTAAATTTGTTTATTGAACAATATATACATGGCTGGCTATACAAAATTAAAAAGTTTGAAAAATCATGGAATATTTTTGTCTTACAGATATATATTATTTAATTTTTTATCGATAAATTTATGAAAAATGAAGTATGTTTAATTATATAGAGAAAAATTGTAATAGCGCCTATTCAAATTTGTAGTAGAAGATTCAATATTTTTTTCTAATGCAGCTGGCAATGCAGAGACAGTTATCTTTATGCCATGAGCGAGGGCTGCACCGCTGTTACTCATTTAGCACTACCCAGGGGGCACGTGTGGCTTGAGGATATGCTAAGGACGCGAGTAACACTACCTCCACAACGTTCTATGATCCTATTAGAATAGGGCCTACTGTTTAAGGTAGTATCCGAATCCCTACATACATCCACGGCACCACCAGGATTCGAACCCGAAACCTGTGGTACTCAACACCACAGTACAGGGCCATAAGGCCCTGTAGATTCAATATTAAAGCTTTAAAAATAGAAAATTTATGACAATAATATATTTTAAGCTTTTTGATTCATAACAATAGCTTGGAGAAATAAAGATTTTATGCCATCAATTTGAAGATTAGATAAAAATGTGTAGCGATAATTTTTTTTATGTTTTAGTAGTAACTGTTTGAAAGATTTAAGATTTATGTCAAATGCATCTTTTTGAGATATGGTTTCATTGTCAAATAAATAAATATAAATACAGTATAAAAATTTCTGCACCCACAAAAATACAAATCATAATTTGACACTTTTAATTTAATTTATTAAAAAAGGGAGAAAATACGTTCAGGGCATTTAGTATCTTCCATAGCAACAATGCACTTTTCTTAGAAATTACTATGTTTAGAATCTTGAATATAATTGTACCTTAAATATACTTTCTGTATTACGTTGAAATAATTAGTTATTAAGAAATTATTCGTATGAATGTTTTTATAAAGTTCTTTAAAATTGCAATTTTTTCCAAGTAAAATTGATACAAAATAAATAATTTCACAATTATTACTAAAAACTGATTTTAGTGCAATCTACAATACATGACAGGCGAAGAATTAAAAAAATACACACTGTAGTGTGCATATTGCATGTAAACCAGATTATAACTGGATGTAGTTGAATTGAGATACTTGAGGCACAAATTGGAGAACTTGCAGCTTAATTGACACACGCACAAACACCTACAATTACAGACATACAATATTTAACACATTTATAGACAAATAATTATAGATTCGTTAAAGGACTACACTTCTAAGCCGAAAATCCGATACTCAGCTACGTGCAGAGGGCGCGAAATATACTTTCTCTCGGATGAAAGTCTGTAGACCAACTAATAAGCAAAGTTGCACTAAATATATTTCCTCTCTGAATGACAGACTATAAACTAACCGTTTCTCAGCGGATGCGCAGATTGAGCGGTACTTCCTCTCGGATGAGAGTCTCGAGGCTATTTCAACTGAACGCCACAAGGGGCGCTACAAAGGGAGAAAGTGAGTAGGAGGGAGGACGGTTACAACACAAAAAGTTTGTAGAAAAGGTAGATAGAAATTGTTAAATCCTTGTTTTAAGGAAATTGAATTTAAAGTAGAAAATATTACATTGAAATAATTTATATTCATATACAATATATATATATATATATATATATATATATATTACTTTTTGAGTACACTGTTCTATTCTCTTTTCTTTATTAACATCCTCTTTTTATTTTCAAAAAGTAAGTGTATTTTGCATTTGAAAAAAAATTTATCGAGATATTTGGAAGCAAAGATTGTCAGATATCCTATATTTTTGTAAAAACTTTTACCAAAATTTGTGCTTTGCAAAATCGTTAAATAAAAATAAAATTGTTAAAATTTGTTTCGTGCATTGAAATATTAATATAATTACAAATTCCAATTAAATGAGCATCATTTAAGTGATAATGAATGAATTTTTTTAAATAAGTTGAATAAAGTATACATTCATTGTTCGACTTCTCCATTCCTAACTACAGTTCGATGCTAGTTATTTAAAACATTTTTTATTATTTCCCTAAGACATTGTGTAGATTAAAACAGAAAATTCTAGGCTTAGGGTGCGCGAAATATACTTCCTCTCCTGATGAGAGCCTGTAGGCTAACTAATACGCAGGGTTGCGCTAAGTATATTTCCCCTCTATATAAGCTAAACGTTTGTCAAACAATCTTTTTGTAATAATTCGCTTTCTTGTATGTTACTATAGTGGATTTGTGCTAAAAACCTCTTTATATGTATCAATTAGTTTAACGTCTTTATCAAATTTTTCCGTAATCACTTTCTTGATCTCTTACAAAATCTTTTTTTTTTTTTTTTTTTTTTTTTTTTTTTTATCTAACGTTGGCAAATTAATCATTTAAAAAAAAGATTCAATCATAAAATAAATAAGGAAAACATGATAAGAATTTTTGAAAGTTATACTCGCATGAATTAAAATAATAATTTAATCTTTTTAACGAATTTGAACTCAATTTTGAATAGTTTACAAATTCCTCTCAGTTGCAAAAAAACATTGATTGTTTATACCTAAGAGAAATTCGTATTGTGTAATTTATTTGGGTTTACTTTGAACCGAGTGGAATTTATTTTGTTTGTTATGATTCTCATTTATAAATAATCAAACTAATTACTAGTTACGAGTACGTTGAAATCAGTGGGCACAAGTACAACTAAAAAAAATAAATAATTGCATGTTTTATTGTAGGAGTTCAAATTCTGAGGTGTTAAAGTGGTAAAATTTTTTTAAAGTGCTAGTAACTATGATATGACTGATAATAATTTGTATTAATGATAAAAAATTCAGACTTTTGAAAGCGAAGTATGTTTCTAGGTAATCATGACTACACATTGTTTACTGAAAAATAAATGTAAAAAAATTGGAAAAAGTTTTAAACATAAAATTGACCTAAATTATTCCATATTTTAAAGAATTTAAGCAAAGAAAAAATTATTTTAGTAAAGAAAAAATATTTTAATCTAATTTCTATTTCACAATACCTAAATGCATGTTGTACACATATTAATTTTCCAATTTTATATTATTTATTTAAGCATAAATGTAAGAGAATAGGATTCATATAAATATAAATTAATGCCTTATCTACTCATTTTGAGAAAGAAAATGCGACGTTTTAAGATATAGAGAAGAATCATAGTAAACATAAAAAATAAATAAATAAACAACTAGGCCGATAAACAGGTTACTCATACAATTTAGAATTTAATGTAAGAACAAAATACATAACAGCAATATTAAAAAATAAAAAATATATAGAGGATTCCAAACGATATTCTTTTCTTGAAAAATTTCGTTTTCACTTTGAAATAATTGTTCGTTACTTTCACCAGAAGATCTTTTAAAACAATTTTACATTAATAAATTATATAATTATTAGCTCGAAGAAATTTTTTAAAAAATTTGAAGTGGTCAAGGAACCTAAGGACGCTGCTCCTCAAAACAATGCTCATATATTTTATGGGTAATAACAGCAATCTTAAAAAAAAAAAAAAAAACATTAGGATTCCAAATAAATCTTTTTTCTTTTTTGAAAAATCTCATTTTCGCTTTGAAATAAAATTGTATTTGTCTTTCCCCAGACGATCTTTTAGAACAATTTTACATTATTTTATTATATAATTATTAGCTCGAAGAAAGTGTAAATATAGAGTATAAAGAAAAATATTTAGGAAAACTGATGATTTTGTACTGTACAGCCCTCATTTAAATCATCAACTAATTTTTTTTTTTTTTAAATTCAGTAATTACTATATTACATCACATTATTTAGAACATTATTACAGAATCAAGTCTAAAGGTTTACTTGCATTTAAAATATTTTCCTTTTCGGAGGCAAATCTTTAACGTTATTCAAAATTTAATATGTCAAAAACGGGCATTTAGACACTGTTAATCCACTAATCGAAATTTTCATTCATGAGTTGAAAAAGAAATTTAATGCGATTTGAATAATTCAAAAGAACTTCAATAAGATATACATTGCTGAATATTCTTATATGATCATAGTTTTTACATAATTACTTGATCAATCATTCTATAGCATTTATTTAAATTTTTGGCTGAATTTTAATATAATCTATTGGGATTTTCAGATAAAAATATCAGAGATAAAGTTTCCCTCTTTATATATAGATATAACTTCTCCTATAAATGATGGGTGAATTCAAGAACTTTATTTTCTTTTCTATCTATCTATATACATATATATATATATATAATATATCTTCTTCCCATGTGGTCTCGGATTTGAATAGCCCCATTGTAATCCATGCATGCCGTAAAAGGCGACTATGGGCACCCAGTATCAAGGGGTATAATCAAGTTGGGTAGGGTCAGACTTCTCAGTTTTGGTGCCCCATGTCTTTGTGCCACAAGGTCGAGGATAAAAAGAAACTGCATTTTTTACCCTTTACCATTACCATGGGTTCATGGACTTGTTCTAGATGTTGCTTCAACCAAGTGGTATAAGAACATACATATTTCCCTCTTCAGCGGCTCAACAGCCCCATTGTAGGCCAAGATCATCTGCCAACTGGCAGATTCAGAAACATGAGATGTTTTCTTTTTACGGGGTAGGATTGTCAGCCCGTGTAAATCTATCTTCAACCATATTAAACCGCGAACTACGGTGTAAAGTGAATTTCCAACCACTACAAACATCCATGGTACCGCCGGGACTCAAACCCGAAACCTGTGGTATCGAGCGCTAGTCAATCGGCCATCAGGCCACGCACACATCCACCCCCACCCGCACACACACATACACTCAAGAGCCAAAACATTATGACCACCCCTACATTTTGCAATGAACTCGCCTGGATGACGTGGACGGTGGAAGTGGTATTTAACTGGTATTAAGTGGTGGTATTAATCCATGCCAAGGTGGGTTGAAGCTGTGTTGAGCGCTAAAGGTGGGCCAACTCATTATTGACAGGTGGTCATAATGTTTTGGCTCTTGAGTGTGTGTATATATATATATATATATATATATATATATATATATATATATATATATATATATATATATATATATATATATATATATATATATATATTCTTCTCAGTTTTCTAAATTTAATTGTTCTACGATGTTTTGTAAAAAATTACGATGTTTAATATACACTCATGTCCATACATTAAGGATAATGAGGTTCAGGCAAAGAAAGAGACAGAAGTAAAACAAATTTGACTTATTTGTAAAGTCTATTTATTAAACAAAAGGTAAAGAGCAAAAAAAATGCTATATGTTTGACATAATTAATAAAAATTGCAATTTTTACTCCCTGGAGCAAATTTCAAAAAGAAACTATTTACAAAAAACAATATAGCATGGTTAGTATGATGGTTAATGTCTACCGGACGAGGCAATACAGGCCTTACAACGCCTAGGCATGCTGAGTATCAAATTATCAATCTGATCTTGGGGAATATTACACCACTCATCAAGCAATGCCCTCCGAAGTTCCGGTTGACAGGTGGGAGGGGGTTGACGGGCTGCAATTCGTCGGCCAAGCATATCCCACACATGCTCTATTGGACTCAAGTCCGGTGAGTATGCTGGCCAATCCATACGGGTGATATCCTCCAATTGAAGGCATTCGTCTACAATGTTTGCACTGGTGAGGACGGGCGTTGTCATCCATAAACAGAAATTCAGCACCCATGGCGCCCCAAAACAAACGTACATGTTGTTCCAGAATGACATCCCGATAGATGTGACCTGTCATCGTTACACTCTGAACATGCAGGTCAGTTCTGGAACCAAGAATATTCCTCCCCAAACGAACCATCCTGCACCATCGTAACGGTGTCGTTCAATGGTGTTCTCTTGGTGGTAACGGGTACCTGGCGCTCTCCATATGAAAGTCCGGCGAGAATCAGACTGCAAACTAAACCTGGACTCGTCTGAAAACATCACACCAGACCACTGTTGCGGTGTCCACAATGCATGCTCTCTACTCCAGGTTAATCGCAGGCGACAGTGAGTTGCGGTAAGTGGAACACATCTGACAGGCCTACGGGCATATAGACCAATGTGCCCTAAGCGTCTGTACACGGTCTGCCTTGAAACTGTCGTACCGGTAGCTGAAGAGAGCTGACGAGACAGGTCAGATGCTGTGCTCAGTCTGTTTCTTTTGGCAGTAACTGCTAAATACAGGTCCTCATTCGGCGTTGTAACTTCTACTCACATTACCATCATCTTGTAATCGTTGACAAAGCATGGAGATGATACTCTGGGCGATTCCAAGTTCCTCGGATACTTCCAGCTGAGTACGTCCACATTCCAGTCGTCCGATAATTTTACCACGTAAAAATCCTCCAAATGCTTCCTTTGTGCCATAACTATGCGGTTATTGCACTGAAAGGCTTTTAAAGCGCTTGTGAACAATTTTACTTCTTTGCCACCATTCCTTATATAACCCTCTCTTACACTCGTCATTGTGACGTACTATCACCGCCATCTGGTGGTTTCCTGTAATTTGCATATTCTTCTTCAAGATGTGGTTGATAATTCTACAGGTGAAATTTTTATTTTAGAGTTCAATTTCTGTGTGATTCTGAATTATCCTTAATTTATGGACATGAGTGTATCTCCAATATACAATATTTAGTTGCGACTAAATTTAGAATACTATTCCTTGATTTGTAATTCTTTATAAAGTTGAAATATTATTCCATGGTTTTTGATTCTTTATAAATTTAGAATACTAATCCGAGGTTTTTAATTCTTTCTAAATTTGGAATGCTATTCCATGATTTGTAATTCTTTATAAATTTGGAATACTACTTCATAGTTTTGAATTCTTTATAATTTTGGAATACTTTTCCATGATTTTTAATTCTTAATAAATTTAGAATACTATGCCTTGGTTTTTAATTCTTTATAAATTTGGAATACTATTTCATGGTTTTTAATTCTTTATAAATTTAGAATACCACTTCATAGTTTTTAATTCTTTATAAAGTAGGTATACTATTTCATGGTTTTTAATTTTTATAAATTTAGAACACTACTATACTACTCCATAGTTTTTAATTCTTTATAAAGTTGGAATACTATTCCATGGTTTTTAATTAATAAAATCCTTGAGAAACGCATTAAAATTAATATCTGAAATAAGTTTTAAAATTTAACGTTCACCTCTCTAGCTTTCACTAAATTTAGCTTTTCAGAAATTAATAAAAAGAAAAATATCAAAGTGTAAAAATATATCCTTTGAATAAATGAAAAATATCTTTCATTATTATTTTACTTATGATTATTTCTTCTGACGATTCCATATTTTTAAAACCACTAACAAAATACAATTAATGCATAATATTATTAGAATTAGTCAAATTGAGAAAAAAATCTTTTACTTTTATTGATTTTAAATTTAAATATTAAATTTATTTATTTAAATTTAAATTATTGTTAATCGCAGTAATATAAGTTACGTAAATCTATTTCTTACAAAATTCAACTATCATAAATTCATTATTAGAAAAGAATTATATTGCCAAGTTCTATAATTAATCTATAAAGAAAGAAAGCCCAGAAAATAACTTTATTCAATTTAATTTGTTCTAAGTCAATTAAGAATTCTGTATAATATTTTTGAACCGTTACACATATTATATTTCAAACCAATTAAAACAAAAAAAAAAGTAGAAATAAGAGTTTGTTAATATATATATTGATTACCCTAGAAATGCTCTATGATTGGGACTCTATAATGACGACAACATTATAGGTCACGTGCCCTTTTGAGATAATATTACTAATTCTTTTCTGACCAATTGTCTCGAGCCACGTGTCGTTTGGAAAAAGAGATGTCGGCTATATAACACCATGTCGCGTATATTCGGTAATTTATTTATATCTTTTGCAAAACGAAAAATCGAATCAGTTGTTTTCTAACAGAACTGCTGACTGGTTATAGACGTGAGTACAGAATATAAAACCTTTATGTTTATAAAATGTGTAGTTATGTCGATAAATTTATATACATATATTGTTTATGTATATATTGATAAATTTATTTATATATTGTTCATTGTGATTTTAATGAAATCATTCTTTGCAATAATAAAGAATATCTTTTTTGAGTTAAAATCTAAAGTAGTGTTCTTTATATATTTATATAACTGACTTTTAGAAAAATTTATTGTTTTTATAATTTTAATTTTTAAAAGGGACAACAATTAAGTTTTTTTTTATATGTCCCATTTAACAAAAAAAGTTTTATGTTTTTGGTTTTTTTTTGCAATTTATTTAACTTCTATAATAATATTGTTCGGTATTGTTACTCAACAATATTAATTCAAAATGGTTTTATTAAAAATAGTTATATTCAAAATGGTTAAATATAATATTTTTCATAATAGGTCCCTTTTTAATAAAAATTTTATTTATTTTTTATTTTTTTTTGCAATTTATTTTGCCTAATAAAAATTATAATGATTACTTTTTGCAATTTTTTTTATCTTCTATAATAATATTGTCGTCATTGTTACTCAACAATACTAATTCAAAATGGTTATATATAATATTTTTCATATTAGGTCCCTTTTAATAAAAACTTTCATTGTAGTATTTTGCAATTTATTTACCTTTTATAATAATATTGTTTGGTTTTGTTACTCAACAATACTAATTCAAAATGGTTATATACAATATTTTTCATGATAGGTCCCTTTTTAATAAAAATTTTAGGATTTTTATTGCAATTTATTTACCTTCTATAATAATATGGATCGATATTTTTACTCAACAATAATTCAAAATGGTTTTATTAAATGATGAAACTTTAACGAATTAATAAACGAAACTAAATGAAATAAATAAAAAGTAAAAAAAAATAATAATAATAATGATACACAATAAATAGCTAATAAAGATAAAGATAACTAAAAATAAATTAAAAAAAGTAATAAAGGAAATTTCATTACTTTTTGGACTTGTAAAAAGAATTTTTGAGGGCTTTAAAATTAATGTAAAAACATCAAATGAAAATTAAACTTAAAAGTATCATAAACAGTATATATATATTGATATTATAATGTTTAAAAATATTACATGCAACATTTAAATATTATTAAATATATTTTTAAATATTATAATATTATGATATATTAAAATTATATATAATGTTTTAATTACTTATAACTGTAAATAAACAAAACATTATGATAAAATTTATTCCGGATTTAAATTATAAATACAAAATATATTAATTAATTTTTAAAGTATTAGATATTATGTTGACACTTTGTAATTTAAACAAATTGATTAAAGAAAGATGTGTAAAGATTTAGTTTTAATTTTAAATTAAATAGAAATGCACACTAAAATTCTTACTAGACATTTTCTTTCAGCAAATTTCAATTATATTGTTATAGTTCAGTATTTCGTAATATCTTTATAACCAAACATAACTTTACAAAATGCTTACTGTGTCTCATAAAAAAGTTTGCATATGTGTGTTTCTTGTTATACAGTGCGTAACAAAAGTTTTCATATAGATAAACCCTGTATATATATTATAAGACAAAAAAGTTAGTAAACAAAATTATGAAAATTAATTTTGAAACAACTTTGGGAGAAAACAAATTTATATTTCGTTATCGTCATTTTGAATAAATTCTTTTTAAATATGATAATACAAAACGTAAGAATGAAAGTTATTCATTAAAGTTTTCAGAAGAAAACTATTAAATTCAATTAAAAAAATTTTTGTTTGTCGCTTATTAAAGAATTTTTAGAACTTGGTTGAATATTCACGATCTTTAAAAACATTTTATAATCGTTTGGTATTGATTAGAATTCATCATCAGTAAATTCGTGAGATATTTTGTTCTATTGTTCTTGTTTTTAACTGATGCTTTGAAGAAATGCTCATTTTCTAGATTCCATTTTTATATTCTTACCAAATATGCTCTATTCTATTCAAACATGATAAAGCATTTTATTAACTTAGTAAGAATCCACCATGGATTCTCAGTAGAACTATACAGAGGACCGCATGCAGAAATAAAAAGAAAAAATGTTTAAATAAATTTTACTTGAGATGTGTGGCAACCGTAGAGTGTTAGGCAATTAGAAGTTAACCATGGCTTTGTTAGTTGTAGTTTACGCATTACGTTCTAGTCCTTGCTTTGCGTTGTAGAAAATAAATTATATGTTTGTATTAACATCTCCTCTGAATTCTAACGTTTCAATAATCATATTCAACTTATATTCACCATTTTTCGGAAGCTAAAAATTCTATTTTCGTGAAAGTTTCAAAGTTGCAGATTGCGCAGAATTTATCTAACGCATTACCATTTCAAAGGCGAATACACTCATATCCAGCTATAATCTGTACTAAACTATTTGCGATTGTAAGTCAACCACAATCTAACATTGAAAACAGTATGTTAAGGTTTATTATCTTTATAAAGACTTGAAGGCATTCTGTAAACGAAGATTTTCGATTGGTAATTTTCAAAATTAGTCTAAGTTACATTATATTTGTCATCTTTTTTTGTATTGAGTATCATGTCAAGGAGAGTCTAAGGATGACATACAGCTCTTAGTCATCTCTTCCATCGCCATATTTTAATGGGAAGAGTTCTTTTTTTCAAATTTTTCGATTAACTCCAAACCATTTTGGAACATGTAGCTCCGACCATATTCAATTTGAATTGAATAGCAAATATAACCCTGTACAGATGCTTAATTCGAGTTCCTGGCCGTTAAATTCGCAATATTCAATTATTTATAATAATGAAAAGTTTCTTATTTGCCATTCGGCTGTGATATTTGACTGAAAGAATTATTCTTTGAACTGTTTTATATTTATTCTTTGAAAACATTTTTTCTTTAAAGGTTAATTCCAAAACATTCAAGTCGTTTTTGCTTTTTACGTTTTGTAATTGATAATCTCAGATATGTTTCATTTCCAAATGATAATTTGCTTTATACCCTGAGGTTAAGTTTCATAACAGTTTTGCTGCCCTCCCAGACCTTATTTCATTCTAAGAATTCTCTTTCTTTTGTAACAATTTATAACAGAAAAGCAAATTTAATTTTTTAAATTAACTGTTTGATGATTTTTAAATGAAATGAACTTTTCTAAGAGCAAATTATTAATTAATATGTAAATTTATAACGAAGTTTGTTTGAGTGTAGTCAATGTGATATTCTTTTTTATTAAAAAATTTTTAATGAAAACAATTGCTTATTCATATATCAAACTAATTTATTTAATATATAAAAGTTCTTTCCAAAAAAATATTTCGTAACTACTATTGAAAATCGTAGTGAAACAGACAAATTTGATACAAGACTAAATAATATAGCCTTTAGTATTGTCCATAGTTTTTATGTAGGCTTAAAAATGTTTTTTGCAATATCTTAAAAATATGAATAGCATTATATACTATAATAAACCATATTATTTGAATAAGCTTTTATTCTTTTTATGTTGCATTGAACTTCGTTTAGCAGAAACATGAAAAAGATCTTACAGTGTTATATTTACTCATAAAAACCAATTTTGATACCTGTTTTCAAATTCTATCGGAATTGTATTTCTTCAGAACAGCAACTGAAATCTTCAATGCAAGCAATGTAATGCATGAAATTTGGGACAAAAATACGCCCAGAGTTTATTACGAATTACTTTGATTCCATGTTGTTGTTACTGTATCCCCTGAAGAGTTCAAGGAAATCAAATATCATGGTGCTCCCGAATAATATTGGCTATGGTGATTACCAGCTCGGAGTATAAATCCTCTTCTTAGGGATGGTTCAGACAATGCATGGCGGCTGCAACAGCTGAGCAATCAAAGACATGATGAGGAGTCAGCTCGGCATCAGGGCAATTACCACATTTTTGATATTTTTTAACACCATCAACAGAAATGTTCATATTTTTGTGGTGTTTCCTCCTTAATCTTGTGAGAGTAGTAGCTGTTTTTTCTGTCAACATTTGTGTAACTTGGTGTGTAATTTGGTATTTAATTTCAATCTTATAAAGAATTGTAAGTTTAGATTTTGCCAAGGCATTTGCATCTGCAAGGGAAGTAGGAATGACGTCTGGTATTCTTCGCGAAGGAATCTGCAATTTCCTTCAATTCCAAATCCACATGAGCGGGAATTTATTGTAGGATACACATTCTGTGCAAGCAGTCGATTTGTTCTAAAAGGAATATAATGTTTTAGAATCTAAAACATACTTGAAAACCTTTTATTGCGAGCCTGTAAGGCAGACTTTGAGTCAGTGAAGATAGTAATTCCAACTTTGAATCCATACTAAGACAGATAAAAATGACTTCAAAGCTCGCGGATATTTAATCAAGTTCTAAAAAATTGTTTAACTAGCAACTGAAATATTCTTATCAAACTTAATTATTCTTATCTGAAAACTTCCGTGAGTAACAATCATTCTTTCGTTTTGCATTACTGCTCTTAAGCAAAAATAATTAAAATGATTATGAATTAAAGTATAAGACAAAATATAAATTAAATATAATTAAAGAAAATGTAAATTAAAATAAAAGCATACATGATTTTTTTATTTAATTTACATTTTCTTTTAATAAATTGTCAAAGCAATAAATTTTCAATCCTTGGCTATGTATAAATGGCACGTCTATCCAAATAACTTTAATGGTTTAGAAACTATTTTAATCCTTATAAAAAAATAACTAAATTGTTCAAATGTACCTTCTATCAGTTAATATTTAAAGTATCTGTTGACATTACTTATCCATTTACTATTTCTGATATAGTTATCTTACTAGGGTGATAATGATTAGAAAAAGTTTTGAAGATTAGTAAATTTGCTTATGATTACTTATTTTTGCAAAATTTATCTGCATTTTAAAGCGATATAGATAGTCCAGAATTTATTATGCCGTTCTAATGATTTTGGCCAAAGTCTATGACTTATTTCTTAGTTTGTTAAATTGATTTCAATATTTTCATAAATTAAGTTTTTAATTAACTAAGATTAATAAAGTATTTACAATTACCTGAATAATTATATACAGAATAATATGAACTAATATTAATAATATCAGTAAAATATTAACTCTTTTTAATTTTGTGTAATGCTCAAAATGTAAGCAAAACCCTTATATACATTCTTTTAATTAAATGACGTGAAGTTGCTTTTGTTAAAAAAAAATTATTTCAATTTAAAATGAGAGTTAATTTTTTATTGTATAATATTAATGTTGTTTCGCGTTGACTATAAATTTTTATTATATTTTATTCTCAGTTAATACGCATGTGAATTTCTAGAACTTTGAAAATTTGATTGAATTATCGCACTTATTTTTTCAATTCCTTCTATTAGCTCACACTCTCCCTATACATATCTTGTTCAAATTTTCAATCGTTCATAAAATACTTTGTATTCATCCACTCAAGTTCAAATACATTTTTTTAACTTGTAGTGGATGACACTGGATGTGAATACAGTTTTTCAAATATTAATTCATCAATTAAATTAAATTAATTAATTTTAGTATTTTTTTAGATTTAAGTTGCATATATCTTCCAATAGATGGCGCCAGATAAACTTAAAAAATGAATGAAAATTATTTATAAAGGACTTTCTGCAATAGAGTGAAAAAAAAAGTGGGAATTGACATTAAAAAAATTATATTACTTGTTTTTAATACCGAAATAGATTTTAGATTTATGCAAAGTGGTATCTTTGACGTGTTGAATGTTCTTAGCTAGGTTACTAATTGAAGTTTCATTAACATCATTTCATTTTTGATGAGGATTTAGTGGTGGTTCAGTATTTAGGATAAATCGATAAACAATTCATACAATACCGTTTAACACAATTTAAAAAAAACACGTTAAAACGTTACAAATTAGTTAAACGTTAGAAATGGTGTCTGTTTAACAGTCGGGTTTACAAGTATAGCTATTCCATTAATTTCAGTTTCACAATTATAACAGTTAATATGTTGCTGTTTAAGATGTTTTTTAACGTTTCACTTAAAATTTTACTCAAATAATAATGGAAAATTCGCAGTTGTGCAGTTTTTCGACATTCTCACATCACTTTTTCCACTTAAATTCCAAATCCCCTGTTAATTTCTAGTCCCATCCTGGTCCTAATACTATTAATGAGATATTTAATTGTTACAAAGAAGGTACTCACGTAAATGAACGAAGGTAAATGTACGTACGTTTGTAAAAAAAATCAGAACGTTTTGATTTGAATTCTACCTAACAACCGGCTGCAATTTCATGGAAGCAGACGATTTGTTTTATTCTCTATTACAAAGAATCGAACTGCATGATTTCAATCCACATTTCTCGCATAAATTTTTATTTTTATTTTTAAAGAATCATCCGATATCCTTCCAGTTAAGAGACAAGTATCTAAAACAGACTCCCTATACCATCAGAATCGGCATTCTGATATTTAAATCAAATGAGGTACAAGAAATTGTTTTATTCGAAGAACCATAAAATAAACATTCTTCAACGAGAACAGCTGCCGAAAACTCAGAACATGTGGCTTACACTAACCTTGAATTTTTCGTCTCCGAGTTAAGCGTTCTCTTTGATAATTTATTGAATGCTTATGAGTTTCGTTTTCTAATTTATAAGTATTAAAATATCGTTCGTAGCTTTTTATTTCTTTATCTAATTAACTGATTCCCAGGCACTACAGTCTATGTAGGACAATGCTATTTGCCTACTAGCAGATTCCGAAGCAGGAGAGGAGAGAAATGTCGTATCGTCCGATATTTTTTCTCCCTAGCGCGCATGCTCATAGTAAACATTATTACAGATACGCATGCGCAATTTCCTATGAGCATGAGAGCTAGGGAGAAAAAAATATCGGACGATAAAAATACGGTATGCAAAAACTCTCTTTTCTTTTTACGGACTGGGTTGTCAGCCCTACAGTCAAATTAGACCGAGACCTACGGTTTAAAAGTGGATTAGAAACCATTACAAGCATCCATGACACCGCCGGGACTCCAACCCGAAACCTGCGGCACCGAGTGCTAGTCATTTGGCCCTCAGGCCCCTTTTTTGTTATAAGAATAAATCTGGGGTGGTGTAAAGGCCGAGTGACTATCGCTCTGGCACTCGGTACCACAGGTTTCGAGTTCAAATCCGGCTGTGCCATGGATGTTTCTAGTGATTCGAAATCCACTTTAAACCATAGGTCCCGGTCTCATATGACGTGGAGCGTCACGGAGCCCATTCAGACTTTTTTTCCACCCACATCATTCCCAAACTGTAAAAGGGACAACTTAGCTCTAGGCACAGTGATGTGGTATGGTGTAGAAGTAGCAGTAATATTAAATCTGGTGGGATTAAATTCATTAAAATAGGGTAAAGTAAATTTCCTAATGTTTCAGTACATATTCTCAATGATTCTAAATTACGAATGCGCCTGCGCTTTATTGAGAAATTTTCTCAAACCATTTAAGTCATAAATTAATTTAAATGTTCATATAAGTATTAATTACATTTATTATTTAATACATTCTTATTATTATTTATGACTGCTAAAATATTAATAACTTTTCTCATAATTTTCATCTGATATGGCTAGTTCAGAAATTCACATAGTAGCATTACCACCCAAATATCCATATGGGAAATTTTTCTTTTTTCAATATTTTTAATTTAGGATTTTTAATTAAATTTTCAATTATCTACTGTTAAGTTAATTATTGTTAATCTAGATTGTTAATGTTGGTAAATTAACAAAATTGAGCTTTTGATTAATATTATCAATAATTGATCGAGTGATTTTGAAACCGTTTCAACTTCGAAAAACTATATCTGATTCTTTTTTGTAAATCTGATATTTTCCTTTTGGATGCACCATGAGGACGTTTAGGTGGTGGTTCCTTAAAATTTAGAGTTAGAGATTGCTTAACTGTCCTAGTTTACAAGCTGCCGTTAATTAGTTTCAGTTTCACAATTGTAACAGTTAATAAGTTCGGTTGGAGATCATTGTTGATGATGGCGCCCCTGTGCCTTGTTGTGGTTGTTTTTTTTCGACAACTTTATTGTCACCAAATACTCTTCTCTCCATGTCATTGACTCTTCCTCTAATGCGGAATACTAATCAGAAGTTGTTGTTTCGTCAGTGGTAAAACTGCCCGAAAGCTTTTTTTTTCCTGTATCAATTTTTGTAAGAGAAATGCGGTTAATGTTTGATTTGTAAAATACGACTTGGCAGTTGATTGCTTCTTACATGATACGAATTTTTTTTTATTCAACAAAATATAAACATGACAGTAAATTAAGTGTAAGCACTTAGTTTAAATTTTTTTCTTTGTTAAATTATTTATTTAGCTTATTCTAGTGTATATAGATTTAAAAGCGACGATTGGACAATAATAGTATTTAGTTTTTATACTGCTATGCAAAGAAAATTAGAATTTATTTTTATCTTAAAAGTTTTCCAATCACCATATGTATACATAAATTATATATATATTATTATATTATATTAGGATATGTTTATATATATAATTCTTCTGTACGTGTGTTTGTCGCTGAACTGCTCTTAAACGGTGTGACCCATTTTGGTGATATTTTTGTATATGTTTGAGTGGGTCCCTGGACCGTTTAGATTTATAATTGGGCCCGGTAGGTGGCGCTGCAATCGGGTTCTTCTGTATGTATTTGTCACTGAACTCCTCCTAAACGGCTGGACCGATTTTGATGAAATTTTTTGTGTGGCTTGACAAAACATGGAGAATGTTTATGTGCTATCCCCCTTCGCTGTAAGTCGCTACCAGTTGTTGCTGAAGTATATCAACTTCTATACAGTTCAATTAATCGCTATGAAAATGGGTAATAATATGTATACGAGTGTAGAAAATAGGTTCGCGCTATCCATTTTATTGTTACTTGGCACCAGAGGGTTCTGCAAGCATTTCATCTTATATCCGTTCAAATGATATCCATGAAAATTAGTATGAACATATATATATATATTTTTTTGTTGTTCTAATGCAGCTGCCAAACACTTAGACAATTGTCTACAATGCCTTTAGATATTACTCACTTATATGCAGCACCTATATTACACTTATATGCAGCACCTATATTACTCACTTATATGCAGCACCTATATTACTCAATATGCAGCACCTATATTACTCACTTTATATGCACTATATTACTCACTTAGCACTACCCAGTAGGTGCGTGTAGCTTGAAGATAAGCTATGGACGCGGAGTAACAATACCCCGTAACACTCTACGATCATGTAAGACCGGGATCTACGTTTTTAAAGTGGATTCCGAATACTACGATTTAAAGTAGATTCTATCTCTCAAAGTTTTCTAAATTTATGAAAAATTGATTTTTAAAAATGATTCTTTTTTAAAGAATTTTATAATATTTTAAAAACCAATGTTTTATTTCATTTTATTAATCAAGATATTTATTATGATTAAAGATTTCTAAAGACAGATATTTTATGCGAATAATATCCCTTTTAAAATAAATTTTTAGAAAAAAAACCAAAATCAAAATAACATGATTTTAGTGCTGTTTATTAAATTAAAAAATTTATTTTTCTGCGGATGAAAAAAATTATTGCATTTATTTAATACAGAAACGTAGTATTTATCTTGGTAGGGTTCCCGATAAATATTTCTATGATACAATTCAAATAAAAGCGATTCGTATGCATAACTTATCCATACATGGCAAAATTAGAGTCAAATTAAAGGTTAAATAAAGTTAAAAAATTAATTAAAGGTTAAAAAATTAATAGTTTAAGGTTAATTAAAGTTAACTTAACAGTTAATTATCAGTTAAAATTAACCTTTAATTTATATTAGCATTAAAGATTAATGCCGTGAACGAAAATTAAGTTTTTCTCATTTCTATACTATACCAGAGTAATATACTTTCTAATGTAGAAATAGAGTTTTTATAAATAAATTTATCCAATTGATTTTTGAATAATTTATTTATCATTCCTTGTAAATTAGATTTATGAATTATTAAATATTAATAAGTATTTGAATATTTCTTTAATTATATCACATTAAATTTCATTGCATTGTAGCAGAATTATTTCCAATTAAGTACACAGTAAAAATTGTAAATGCTTTTATCAAATAAAATATTCTGACTTAGTGACTGTCCTCGAAAATACTAAAAATCATTTTATCTGATTCATTTAAATCAGGGGTGGTCAACCCAAACGATTTTGCAGGCCACTTTGTAAATGCATCCTAACTTCGCGGGACGTATTTAAAATTATATATCCCCATATTAGATTAAGACACACTATAGACATTTTTTTTTGGAGTGAAAATTTGAAACATAATGAGTTATTATTTTCGTGTTTACTATTATTTTTACATGTAAACATAGTTAATATAGTAATAATGATACTAAACGGACATTGTAAATAAATATATAACACTAAAATGAAATATTAAAAACATATTTATTTTATTTTACTAATGCGATATTTGTTTCTCCATTCTTTCACTTAGCTTTTACAAATCGATCTCAATTTGGCTAATTGCTCATCGTAATTGATGTTGCAGGTTAGCGTCCGTTATGTTTGAGTGTGTTTTGTGTTCGGTCAATTCCATTTTCGAAAAAAAAAGAAGATTCCCAGGTGTAAGTTGAACCAAAAAGCACTAACAACTTTTTTGTGGCAGATTTCTCAAATATCTAGTTATGGTCACTGTGTCTGAGTCACTTAAAGTGAAATGTAGAACGAGTAATATTCGATGTTCCAACATGCGCCCGCATCGTGAGTTCGCAGAATATAATTTAATTATTCTGCGAACTCATAACTGTAAACCTGTAATATCTGTCAAATATGTGCAATAATATTATTTTAGAATCAAAGTGAATTTTTTTTCTCCTAATTTCGACAGTTAATTTTTGAATATATGTGTACACATAATATATATTTTTAAACAATGGTCTTCACTCCTTTGGCCGTTATAAAGTAAATATATTTTGTAAAAGTGTGATCAATCTCACGGGCCGGAAAATTTTCAAGGCAAGCCGCGGGTTGCCACCCCTGATTTAAACTATTACAAGATACTGCAGATAATTTTGATTGTTCTTTTCTTTTAAGTTCACTGAAAAAAAAAAAAATGGAAAATAGTCAATTTTTGTTTCTTTGTTTTTTTTTTTAACCAAAGAAAGACGTATGGAAGTAGTCCTATTAGGCCGACATTTAGTGCATATCTTAAATGCTTAATGTGGCTTTTAGTGACTTCTATTAGCAACCAAAGATATCGATATTTTACCCCAACTTTTAATTCGGTGAGAATTCAAATTATTCTACTACAAAAAAAATTAAAAAAAAAAAACAATCAAAGAACCCGTTCTGGAACAAATTTTTCAATCCAATTCCAAGTTGTGATTTGTAGGACAATCGGACTTGGCCTTAAGTGTATCCATTCCTTAGAAGATACCAAGTTACAAGAGTTTATCGAATCTGAAACAGATACGGATGGGATGATGGTAATTAACCACATCCAGGCATCTGACAGTGTTTACAGGAGTTTACATGTTCTGTCACGTTCTCGGTATATGTTTTCTTTTTTTGATAGCATTTTTTTGGTTGGTACACGTGTGGACACACTATTCAACTTCAGCAAGGAGCGCAGTCTGCTTTTACGTCTTTTAAACTGAACGGACAGCTTGGATCCCATCTATGTTTTACTTAAGCCTAAACAATTGATGTTCTGGAAAACTGTAAGTAATTTGCACTTATTTTTTCAAGTTAAATGCAACATTTAGGTAAAATTTAGATATAACTAGCATATTTGATTCACCGTTGCCCTATTATGGTAAAAAAAATGTTTTAATTTATTAAAACTGTTAGATTAATTTAGGCAAAAATATCGGCGAAAATAAGGAAAAAAATTCAGGTGACAAGTATGTTACCCTAGTACATTGTAGAGATGAAAAAACTGTTAATTTTCGTTAAGGACATTAATCGTTAATGTTAATATAAATTAATGGTTAATTTTAACAGATGATTAATAATTAATTAAATTGACCTTTAATTTTACCATGTGTGGATAAGTTATGCACATGAATCGCCTTAATTTGAATTGTAACATAGAATATATTTATCGGGAGCCCTACCAAGATAAATGCTACGTTTCAGTGTTATATTTTATATATCCAATAAATGCATTATATTTTTTATTCAACTGCAGATATATAAATTTTCTAATTAAAAAACATTCTCTTTATAACAACTATAAAACTCTCATCTACCAAGATGATAGAATGTCCAATATAACCTCCACTGATTGCTTTGCTACATAGTAGCTAACATAACCTTCATTGCTACATAACCTGCTAACTGCTTTGTTTGCTTTATATACAGAAATTGAAAAATAATACAATATTTTTTGAATTTTCTTTTTTGAAAATTCCTTAAAAAAAGTAATTAAACAAAAATACTTTCATCTGGTTAAAATATGAACGTTGTCTTCCTAACAATTTAATCTTTCAATAAATTATTAACAAATATTTTTAAAAAAATCAAATTTTTGAACTGAACGTTCCCTTGTGAATTCGTAAAACTGGCTCGATCCCTTTTGCAATCGGGTCACCCGATTCGTTAACTTGACATTATTTTCCTTGTGCCATCTCAATTTGGAATTCTCTCTTATGTGACAACTGATTAGTTTGCAACCTCTTCATCGAAACCCACAGAGAAATTTTCCAGTCTACTGGTTTGTCTTTTTCGTAAGCATATGCATTTTTTTATTTGACTCATCCAGGTTTTGAACCTAACGTCTCTTAATAAATACGAAGAGCGCCAGCCACTGGAATGCTCCAGACCAAGTAAAGTATTAATAAAATATAAACTGCCCATTTCTAAGATTAATTCATTCGCTTTGATTCAATCACTTAATTTTAAGTTGAAGTATTTTCGACCACCATAAATTTTATCTATAAAAAAAAGCTTATCAATTACTGGTCATCACATTAATACAAAATTGCCATTTCGTTAATGCGTTTTTCTTACTTGGCAGATATGTAGTAACACGTGTGATATAACGTGTTACTTCTGTGCCATTAGGAGGGCATTTACTGTTGCTCACCGTATAACATTATGAGCTCTTTCTCCTCGTGGTGCCAGTACAGTCACAGTTCTTGAATTGTAAGTGTATTTATTTTTTTTTATTTTATGCGATTGATGATATTTTTTTGATAAAATTTAACATTAAATTATTAAAAATTTTATATTTAATCATTTATTTTAAGACTAATTCGAAAAATATTTAATTTAAATTTTGTATATTTTCATATCTATATATAATATATATATATATATATATACATTGAAAGAGATATATATATTAGCATTAAATTTTGTTGTCCATCTTGTTGATACTATATTACGAAATGCCACTTTTAGTATCATAGAATCAATCTGGTTCTTGATATAGCTAGATTCTCAGTGATACATCTATAGTTAAATACAATTATATTTGAATGTTGTGAGTGAAATTTGGCACTCTGGTCTTTTTTATAATTCCTTGTTTTGTTTGTTTTGAAGTATTTTTTTTTTCTTTCTGTATGTAACAGCATTTAGAGCTCTAGAGATTTTTATGACTGTTTTTCCTTCTTTGAAAATAATAAAGTTATATTAGTATTTTGGCAGTTATAAGATCTTTGTTTTATACAGCAGTTATTAACAGAAAAACTTGATTCTTTTATTTCTACGGCGATTCAATTTTTTATATTTATAATTATTTGCTACTAATTTAAAGAATATAACATTTTAAATAAAAGACAACATTAGAATAATGTTGCAAAACTTTTAATTTTTTATGCATATATTGTCTGCTAATTATTTTTCTGAAACAAAAAAAAACGATAATTAAGTGAGATTTATTTTTATTAAACCATATAAAACGATTTCGTTTTAGTAAAATTATCTTTTGCAATTATAAAATTTTTTTTTTATTTGTTTTGAATTTAATTTATCAAATAAATATTGTGTTATTCAAATTATATTTCAATATTTTCATTATAATATTTATAATATATTTATATATTGTATATTTCATATTATAATATATTTATTTTAAATATTTTCATTAGTATATATTTAAGTTTTTCGAATTTTTCTTTTCTTTTATTTCTATCCATATTAGATTTTTTATTTTTAAAAATCGTTAATTTACAGGAAAAACTTCAAATTTACGTTCAAAAATATTTTAAACTGAAATTTCTTTTCATTTATTCTCGCTAAAATATCATTAAGTTAAAATGGTTTGAAATAATAAATTTTCTATCCGATAAATTTTGTTTTGAGGTGAAATTTCTCATTTTTATTAGAAATCTTTAATGATTTACAATATATATTATTTAAAAAAAAATTAGTGTGATTTTATGCGCTCCATTATTTATTAAAAATTTTTGTTTCACAAAAAGTTATTATTGTATAAAATTTTATACCGTAATTAATGTACGCAAATATTTTTATTTTTTATTGTTCTAAATATTAAAAATTGTTCTAAAATATTAAAAAAAAAAAAATATTTAATATAAGCATAATGTAGTCTTTTTTTTATGATACTGTAAATAAAATATGAAGATAATACAAAAATCATATTAATCAAATATGAAAATCGGTTCATTTTAATTTATTCATAAAACAAATTATTGTTTAAATACTTATATTCTTTAGAAAATGTAAAGGATCAGAGGAGATTTTGATATTCAAGTAAACAAAAAATATTTCAGTATGTAATGCTCACAAAAAGGAATTTAATTAGTCAATACTATATATTATGATATATAAATATATTTTAATTATTACATAAAGTAATTGCAAAAGGGAATTTTGTTTTCAATTTTAATTTATTTTCTTATAAATACTTATTTTCTTATAAATACAATTCTTTTTAAATGTCTCAAATTGATTTAATTTATGAAATAAACGTTGTTCTAAAAGCTTGATCTATTTTTTTTAATTTTTGAATTTAATTGTAATTTATTAAATATTTAAATGCATTTATAACTTTTTAGAATTTTAAAGATACACATGTTTTTAAGAAATGACCAGGTTCTTATTCAAATGAAAAAAAAGGAAAACAATAAAAAAGAAATGCAAAATATTTTGTTTAATAATAAAAATTATAAATTTCTGATGTAAATAAAATAATAGCGTTTCGTCAGAGTTCAAAAATATTCCTTTAAATCATCTATTCACACTTCTGGAAAATAAATAATTCTTTTGATGAAAGAAAAAATTTGATGCTTTAATAATTGAATTATGGTTGAATTTTGAAAAGGTTTAAATTATTTCATTAATAATTTATAATTTTAAATCTCTCATGAAAAATAATATTTTTAGTTTGTAAAAAAAAAAAAATTCTACATTATTTAGATTATATTTGCAAGCATATTTTAATGTTAATGTTTCTTGTAAAAATCAAGAAGAAAAATAAAGAAAGTGACAGTTATCCTTATTTATTTTACATTTAATTTAATATATTCCTCTCTATAAAATATTTATTTTATACTTTCACCTGCGAGAATAATATCCACGTATGTCAAATAATCGACTGATGTTAAAAGTGTTTCTGACCTTGATATGATATTTTATGACCTTCGTAACATAAAATTATCTAACACATAAAATGATAACATTCGCATGCTTACACACTGTTGAAATCTGTTTATATATGTTGAGAGTACATAGAGTACTCACGCATATAAATCACTATTTATTAAAAAAATTTCAAAACATTCACAAAACTAAATTTTTAATTTTTTTGCCCATGTTTCACTCATTTTGTCCTCAGTTACTAATATTAATACAAATGTTTTTTGGTTAATGCTTCTTAATATTTATTATACTTTATTTAATAATCTTTTTCCAGCAACATAACAAAATTTTCTTAAATATGAAAATAGCAATTCCTTACTAATTTTTTGACACTGAAAGTAAATATAATATTAAATAATAAATGGCTCTTAGTTTGGAGATACGGAGGTAGCTGCTCCTCAGTCTCTTCTTAAAATGTGAAAAATGAAATATGGGAAAATGGAAGTTATTCAATAAATATTAATAATTTGCAAATTATATAGCATCATTTATAAAAACAAATGTATTAAAATATTTTCTCATTTATGAAATGTGTAAATATTGTTATAAGTACATGAAATATTTGAAAAAGTAAGATTTAAAAACGTCATTAATTTTTAAATCTTTTATAAGTACTATCGAATAAAACCTTTGGCGCTAATTGTTATGCAGATGACGACGTTAATCTGGCAGTTAGCACTGTTTCCTGCATTTGTTTAAAAAATAAAAATGTGTAGCTGTTAGTTGTACAGGATGTTTTGTGTGAAAAAGAAATGATTGCGTAAATTTGCGTAAATTTATTTATTTGCGAAAGTGAATTTAATTAAGCACATTATATTTTTAAAGCTGTGATGCTAAGTAAGCGCGTTAATTCTGCTAATAATTTCTGATATATATGTAGAGAAATGACATTTGAAGCCTAAAATTCTTCCCTTGCTCCTTTTACTAAATAGTTTATTTCGGATGCAAAATTGGAGTTCAGGACAAGTCCTGGGCTCCGTATATATGTTATTTGTTGTTTAAGGAACTTTCCATGTGGCTGCGAGGCAAAAAGAAATGTGATTACGTGAATGACTGCTATTCTGCATGGTCTAACCTTTTCATGGAAAAACCCCAAGAGTTGGGGGATGTCAAAAATGCAGTACCGGGATATACTAATATACTATTTATGGGACCAATTCTCCATGGTGTTGGGTATCCCATTGCGGAAACTCCAAATGAATTTTCATTGATCCAGTGGTAAATCAAAAATCAATTTCACGTTGCTTTTCAATCTTCTGCGTCTAGTTCTGAATATAATGATGATGCTATGACTTTACTATACATTCTGTTTTCAAGAAGAGCTGAATAATTTTGTTAGAGATCTAGAGCTATCTAAAACTAAGACAGAGTTACTTGCATCGAAGTATAAAGAATAGAATTTACTCCAAAAGATGTCAGAGTGACATCGTTCTGCACTCGTCGTCAGAAATTTCTTACTTATTTTTATACAGGAAAAATTTCTGTTTTGACGTCAATGGCTTAATGACGACTCTCAAAACAGAACATGTCCTTTCTCAGTGACATATTCATAGATTCAATCAAGACAAGTTTCAAAGCAGTATTGCTGCTTAATGAAAAACAATTTCTGAAATAACTAACAACTTCTTCAAGCATGAAAATTTGAAACATTTGTTGAACTTCCATAAATACTATAAGTACAGCTGGCATACATTTTGTGATTTGAAAGCGGTAGCTCTTCTCATCTTCTATTAGTACAGTTTATTTTTATGTGAGTGGGACAATAGAGCCAAAATTTTTGCACCATTGAAAAATTGGCTCAGTAGAAAAACATGATATTGGTGAGAAAATTGTACAAAATCTACCATTAGTAGAGACCAAAACTAATTCTACTAACACTCTTGAACATAAAACTTGCCTTAATGAAAACTTTTGTGACAACGTCGGACAATAATAGATCAGCTTTCAAAATATTTAATTAACCAATTTCCTGCAATAAACGAAGCTAAACTAAAAGAAGGGATTTTTATTTGTCCACATATCTGCAAAGCTCTTTAAGGATGCAAATTTTGATAGTAGTAAGACTCCAATAAGATGAGAAAAAGCTTGCAATGCTTCTCGTCTTGTGTGAACGAATTTCTTGGGATATGTGAAATCAAAGAAAGGATTATAAGAAAGTGATGAACATGGTGTCTGCATACAAGAAACTTAGTTGCTCTTCCTGCAGTGACAGTCCCGCAGTGACATTTGGATTTTTCCAGAAAACTGTGATCAGGTTAGCGATGAGAACTGTGAGTTTTTCGCCAGGACATTGCGGAAATAGCGAAAAGACACCAGCGAAAATGCTTCACACTACAATGGTAGCAAGCTACTGTTGGACAATTTTCAATGCATAAACGAGCCCATAATATAGATATTGGTAAAAATCCAGAATCCTATACGCTTTGTGCCAAATCCATCGCCAGGATGCCAAGTAAGCATAGTAATGAATGAACCAGGTAGGTTACGCGGTAAATTGATATTAAGCCAAAATCCTTCACCGAGAAGCCAAATTGCCAAGTGAACAAACAAAAGGATTGCTGAAATTCGGTATCATTGTAAAACGCTATTTCACCAAAATTCATCACCAAACATTATATACGCCAATATTAGTAGCCAAACAGCTATTACGTCGAAGTTTATTCCTGAAAGTGCTTTTCAGTCAAAGTTTGTAACTTTAACGCCAAATATATCATTATCCTGCCAAAATTTTATTCCTTGAAATGCTATATCGCCAGCATTTATCACTTTATCGACTAACTTTTTCACTAAGCGAATTTTGTATTTTTAAAGTGCTTTTTTACGCCAAAAGTGCTTTAAAAGTGCTTTTTATCACTAAAAAAATTTTTTATTACTTGATTTTTTTTTTTGTCAAATGCTATCGCTTTTATGCCAAAATTTAGCACTATTATGCCAAAACAATTATGCCTAAATTGTCTTTACGCCAATTTATATCACTGTATCGCAAACTTTTACCACTATTATGGTAAAATGTTAAATGTTTTATTTTACCCCACGTATTCGCTAACTGCCAAATCGTCAAGTAAACAAACAAAATGGCTGCCGAAGTTCGATTTCATTGAAATATTGAATCTTCATCTCAAACAGAACCAACATTAGTAAGAATGCTATTAAACGTCAAAGTTCGATTGTGTTTGCATATTTGTATAGGTAAAGAGGGATGAAATATGCACATATAAATCTGTATTTTTGTTCAGTAATTATTGCACACCCTCAGCTACAAATAACAGTCTGTTATTTGTAACATTAAATATGATTGTATGTATTTTTTAACCTGCAAAACCTTCAATATTGTTTATGTGTGTATACTAGTATTTTATATGCCAGTGTGTATGTATTACACATTTATAAATTATGTAACGAATGGAATTTTTTATATTATTAATTAAAGTATATCTGTGTTAAGTTTTATTTTATAAAGATGCTACTGATAAATTGATTATAACTGACTAGTTTTGACATTTTTCGGCATATATATATTTTTTTCAATGTTTAAAATTTGTATGTGGAAAGAAAATAAAAGTTCCAAAATTGAGAATCGTTTTTCTTCTAATAATGATGAAAAGATCTGTGCGTTTTGGCAACTATTTAAAATATTTATCTTAGCGATTACGATTTTCAATGTACTTGTTTACGCTTCAAATAGAAAAAAAGAAAAATTTGAGTTTACAAATCGTGAAAAAACAGACAAATTTTTAAATTGATTTATATAAATTGAACATCCCTAACATTACGAATAAATAATAGTGGTATTCTAACTCTAGCAGATTATTTTATTCAGTTATAAAATTTTAATATTTTATTTTAACGTTGAATTATAATGTCTATTAATTTTATTTTTGCATATAAAATTTATTTCTGTTCTATTTTATAAGTTTTTTTAAATACCGTAAAAATCAAATTGAATTTCATAATGTAATTCTGAAATAATGTAAACCGATATTTTATTTGAACTGGTGATATTTGACAAATAATATTTCATAATGTCTAATTAAATTTATAAAATATTATGTTAAAGCAATCTTTAAATCTTTACATCAAATAAAACTTCTTGGCCAGATCGTAAAATAAGGGCCTTTGGGATTTGGTGATTTTTTTTTCCAACTGAGTGCAAAGTCGCCAAATGTGGTAATTCGAGTTTCTTGCATTTTTGCAATTCACTTCACTAACAGTTGCAACCCGTTACTTGGTGGACTTTGGCGAAAAGAATTTTTGATGCCAAATCCCAATGGTCCCTGTTCTCTGATTTTATTAATTTCTTTTTAAATAATTTTGTAACTGGTTATTTACCTAAGCATATTATTTATAAAAAAATGTTTTGAACGTACATAATAATGTGAAAGGATTTTACGTTTATTCTTCGAAAATCTTTAAAATAAATATAAATATTGTTTTGCAAAAAAAATTATTTTTTTTGGAATGATGCTGAATAAGCAATATTCATAAGAAAGAAAGTGTAGAAACAATAAGACTAAATCTACTGATAATACCTTTGCACTCATAATTATTTTATTCTTGTAATCATGATTAAGCATAATTTATTAATTATAATTTAAAAAGCAAGAGTATATTTTATTTATTAATTTGAAGTTCAAAATAATCGCCTATAGTTCCAAAAAGAACAATAATAGTATTCAAAGAATTATACTTTACTTAAAAACAAAATTCCAAATTAAGAATTATAAGTTTACTTTAGTTATGGAAGAAATCATAAATATTTAGTATTTTAATAGCAATACCAATAAGGAAACTAACTGTAAAAAAAGACAATAGTAAAAATACTATTGTTTACGAAAATATTCTAAATATAAGAGTCATGGATATTATATATATAATCATTTATTATAATTCAAAAGAAAGAACATAAAAAATTTATATTTGGGGTTATAATTAATAAATATTTTTAAAATAGGCAAATTTCATAACTTACCAATCTTTATCATTCTTTTATCTTTACCAGTTCTACAGTTTTGAGAATATAATAGTTGAAAAAAAAAAAAAAAAGAATTCCACCGAATCAAATAAAAAAACATTTTTTTTTGCAAACGATATTTTAAATGCCAAATTTAAAAAATCTATTTATAAAAAAATTATGTAAAAAATATAATTATTTTTATTAATCTGATATTTTAAAAATAAGTGAAAAAATGTATAAGAAAAATTAAAAATATAAAAATATATATATAATAAGCAGTTAAGATTTCTATTCTGTTGAAAATTATTCCCAGATTTTTATTTTTATTTTTTTTTTGAATGAATTTTCTTATTATAGTAAATATATAATAGTCATATCTTTAAGAATTAAGAATATTAAAAATTTATTAATTTATTTATCACCATATTCAAACCTGAAGTGCAAATTTTATTTTCCTTTTTCATGTGTACATTAAACTTTTCTTTCCTATTTTTTATTTAGTTACATCATATGACACAAAAATATTAATGTTAAGTTTAAAATAAATTAAAATTTGTATCTCTTTATAAACATATTATTTTTATCAAAACTTTTTTGAAATTTAAATTAGGGCGAATTGCATATTGCGTTTTGCTTTTTTTTTTTAAATCGTGTGAAAATCGTCTGCAATTTTAATATAACAAAGATTCTTATTGAACTTTTCAGAACAAATAGCATTCTAAACTGTTATTCTATCAGAACAAATTGCATTCTAAACGTATACTGAGAGAAACATTGTATTAGTAGTAACTAACTTGTTTTAATTTGTAAATCAAATTTCAAATTCGAGTCTAACGAGTTATTTTTAACTTTTTATTGATTATAGCTATTACACAATATAATAATAAATAAAGGGAATGTTAATGAAGTAAAATGTTTTTTGTTTCAAATCTGAACAATTAACATAGAATCGTGAATAATCGTTTGAAGAAAATTATCTTGAATCGTCTGCAGAAAAATTAAGCACGGGAAGTAGTGATTTTATTGGAGTCTTTCCAGAAAAAAAAAATAATTATCCTATCAAATCAAAATATAATTAGCATACCCTATAATTATTATTCTATCCTAATTATAATTATCTTAAAGTAATAATTATACCATCAAAAGAAATTTACAGAACTAAGAATGCGTTTAAATTTGTAATGTGTGATCACCTCAACAGTTACGTCAGAATTTCTATTGACTATTGTTCAATTCCTTCTATTAGCTCACACTCTCCCTATATATATCTTGTTCAAATTTTCAATCGTTAATAAAATACTTTTTTATTCATCCACTCAACTTCATTTTTTGAACTTGTAGTGGAGGATGACACTGGATGTTAATACAGTTTTTCCAAATATTAATTCAGTAATTAAATTTAATTAATGAATTTTAGTTTTTTTTTTTTAGATTTAAGTTGCATATATCTACCAATAGATGGTACCAGATAAACCATAAAATGCGAATGAAAATTATTTATAAAAAGGACTTTCTGCAATAGAGAGTGAAAAAAAGTAGGAATTGATTCTTTTAAAATTTTTTTTTCATATCACTTGCTTTTCTAAAATCATGAGACTTATTCAAAAGACGGAAATATCTTAATTTTCTAGAAATTTAAAAAAAAATGAAGTAAAATTTATTTTTCCTTACTCTTTGTGTCACAGCTTTTTTTAAACTTGATTAAAATTTAATTTAATAAGCTATCAGATAACTATTTAATTGAGTAACTTGCATTTTTGAAAAAATGTAAGAAAGCTATTGTTTTTAAAAGTTCAAAATTTTATTTTTGTTGTCTTATCTTTATATTTAAATTTAAATTTTTATTTTATTATAGAATAATGTTTTTACAAAAATCAGAATGGAAGTTAATCTTCCTGTTACATTTATTTCAAATCTCGTGACTTCATAA